>QEOT01006895.1:16426-56710 GCA_003123785.1 Pterocarya stenoptera
ATTTTGGTGAAGCTAGCTCTTGTTGCATTGGCCATGGATTCTTGAGGTTGCATGTAGAGGTGCTTTATCACTAAGCACTAGATAACTAGTCGCCAAGGTCTGGAAAATATTTTTCAAATGATTCGAGTAATATCAAAATTTTGGTGGAAAAATTATGGTTTCAGATCTGATCTTCACAACTTGGATTTGTAGTGGGCTTACTGATCTCCTTTATCATTAACTGGCTGTGCCTATATATGGTTGAGATCAAGAAGTAAAGCCTAGAACGGAGGATAGAATGGAGGGGAAAGAGTCTGATTTTTAAACATAAAGATCTGGCCGGCTGGTAATTGAGATTATCTGTAATATTTCCATGGTAAAAACTACTAATAAGAGGCCGCGCGCGGATGGATATCCTTAATTCCCTGCACTTTTGTAAGGAAACCAAAGTTCCAAGCATTAACATTAATGTGTAGCACAATTAATGGCAGAAAGAGTCAAAATGATTGTGAATAGCAGCCGTGAATTAGTGTTAAAATAATTAAATGTGTGTACAGATATTATTGAGTAGTGGTTTTTGCTAAAGTCCTCGATCGAATTTCCTATCAATAACAGTTTTGGAAGACGGAAATTGAAGAGCTAAAGAGATCAGCAAAGTTATTGGAGACAAGACTCAGGTATATATGTTCCATACACTACGTACCCCCTTCGATCTGTCAACTTTATGATTGTCACAGCTGCCTAGCTACCATAAATTAACTTATATAGTTATATGATGTGTAGGCACTTAGCTGGAGAAGATCTATCAATGTTGGGCATGAAGGAGTTAAAACAGATAGAGCGACAGATAAAGACGGGGGTTGAACGTATCCGTTCTAGAAAGGTAAATCATTCAGAGCCATAAATTCACATAATTTGTTTCGTTTTTAAGCATAACTACTTATAAGTACGTATATATGAGATTAAAGGATTGTTTTTGGGGGGCTAATCTTCAATTCTTATTACTAATTAACAGAGGCGCATGATGTCAGAGCACATCAACTTCCTGAAAATGAAGGTGAGATACAAACCTTATAATTTAATTGGAACCTGCCTGCTATTCTAGGATTGAGACTTCCTTGAACTCAAATGCCAAACCCAAGAAAAACAAAATTGAGGGCTGACTTCATGATGATTTCCAGGCCGTAACTTGATCTTAGATAACCTTTTATAAAAATTCACTATTTATAAGGATGTGTTTCACTGCTACGCACTCCCGATCTCGTGCAACCAAAGAGTAAGGCGGCTTGGAAGGTTTGATGGGACGTCTCCGATACCTGAGTTAGTAATGATAGGAATCTTTTTAGAGCCAAATTATTCGAGAGCTTTCATTAGCATACATGAATTTTTTAAATAGAGCTTTTGATTTCTTAGGATCATTCGGACTAACTGTTTCTCCCACTATTTAAAATTTAAACTCCGAAACATTCGGGTATTTACTCACTTTGAATGAGTGAATATCTCAACTGTCTCAAGATAAGCGGATGGACGTTCATGTCTTTAACAAACTGACATTAGTTCTATCAGGCCAGAGAAGTTTGAACATTGAGTGGAGTGATTCATCGGGCCACCATGACCTAGGCTCATGGTAGCACCCCACGAGCTCTTATGGTGGTATGAAACCCCTTTCATTCACAAAGCTTTGTGAACCTTGACAAGCTGGGCTTGACCTGAAATTGGATGGCCTTAGTTGTATGAGCAAACCATCACATTTTTCAGGCCATTTTTTATCCTTTTTGTATAAGGATCATATACGGAAGGCCGACGTTGGGCAGTACAAGAACGAGACCCAACATCACCTGTGAGGTTTGTGGTAACTTAAGCTAGCTAGTCTCACTGTCTATTTTGTGGGGAAACATTCAATCTCTAAACTTTAACTCGCAAACCTTTCCTTAATTACAACTTCAGACACCACACTTCATTCTGTCAAAATGAAACTATTTATATATGTCTAATATTACTTGGAAGAAGAATAAATTTTATTCGTGTTTAAACGCAGCAAAAAGCCCTGCAAGAGGAAAACTCTCGTCTGCAGAAAAGGGTAAGATCTCAAAGATTTTATATAAATATATTTATATATATATATATTTGTGTACTGTGTTATGTGTATCATCTTATATGCATGCAAATTTCTTCATTTTATTTCACTCATATATATCTTTTGAGTTTGACACGTAATTTCACGTTTTTTGTGAGGTTAAGTTGCATGAGCTGCACGATGATAACGTAAGCTCAAGAGCTTCGGGAGAGAATGTGTATGATGCATACCCAAGGTACGTACGTAATTGCTTAGGTTTTTTTGGGTGATGTTTAAATTGATAAAAGAAAAATGCATGCCTCAATGTACACTTGAGTGGTTTTGCCGAATGATTTTCGATCCATGCAACCGATGACAGTACTATAACCGTACGTATATAACAAGGGAAGTATACATGAGTCCTAACATTAAGTAGCATGCACTGCACAGCTAGGTTTCTGACTTCTGTAGGTAGAAAACAATTACTCTCTTGTTCCCTTTACCCATGACCAATTTTTTTAGAAGATGACGGTATAATCTCAATTTTATTAATTACCTTTACTTATGACGGATTAGTATCTCATATAAATAATAAAACTTGGGGGTTACAAGGATAAAAAGTAAAAGCCCAAAACCAAGTTCTTAAAATTATCAAAGACCTTATAAAGAGCAACTTAATTACAAAAAGACTAAGAAATAACCTAGAAAACTATGCTTAATAGTAGGAAGGCAGCATGATCCAAAGAGAATAGAGCAACCCTATGCTTAAGGAGTTGAAAGAGAGATGAAAAACTTACTATTTGTTTCATAGCATTATAATCCGCTAGACTGTCGCTCATTACCTTCTCTATAAACATGATTAATACTGAAAGAAAAATAATTCTTGAAATGTAAAGTATTATCCCAAATTTATGAGTAAATCCAGGGAGAGAAGAGCCTTTATGACGCCGAATTAGAATAAGGATTATTTTGACTGCTAGCTGAATAATGGAAGTTAGAGATAGAGATTGAGAAAAACACAAACAAAGAGAAAACTCTTAGATAAACTCTAAGATTAGGGATCTTTACAAAAATTGAATAATCTTATGAAGCCCACAAGCCGGGCTTAAATAGGTGAGGAAAAGAAAGCAAAATTATAATTTTGACCAATTAATAAAATACGCAATCTAGCCCAAAAACCTAGCCCAAATCTAGCCCAAAAACTGGAATGAAATTGTTCCTAAAAATAAGTAAACGAAAAATAAACAAAAATAGAAAAATAACTTAAAATGATGATTCAAAGCGAAAATGGCTGATTTTGGGCTCCAAATGGGGACCATCATGCGTAGTATAGAGATCACAACATGCAAGCCGAAGAGAGCTTTCCGAATTAGGGTTATATGTGCAATTCTAGCACGTGCGCAATATTGCTCCCCTTTTCTCGCCAATCAAGGAATGTAATTTCTTGCCCAACCAAGGAATATTCACCTTTTATCACCAGTTTTGGGCTGATCTGCCTTCTCGAGGTTGTACAGTGCTATTTATAACGTTGAATTTGTTGGTCGAGCATCATCAGAATCGGATTCCCTTACATCACTTTACTAAGCCAATTAACCACAATGAGGGAGCTAGTCTCAACAACCAGATCAATGATGCTTAGTTCATAGCCCAAAGTGAAACCAAATCTTAAGGCAAATAATTCTGCAAAAGTGTTAGTACTTACACCAAAAAGTAAAGAAAAACCAGTAATGATAAAGCAATTATTGAAACGTAATACACCACCACAACCAGCATACTTAGGGTTACCTTTCAAAGTACCTTCAATATTCAACTTGAGAATGCCTAAGGGAGTCTGAATCCATTTGACTAAGATAGGCCTTTTTTTCCTAATAGTGATTAAAGAGATATGCAAAGAATTGAGAATATCAATGTTCAGGTTAGACACAATATCTTTAGTCTTTAGTAGGGAGTTTAGCTCCCAGAGCCACTTCTTAATCTTACCAATAATGTTAATGGAAGTTGTATTAGAAACTTCAAATCTTGCTCTATTACATACTAGCCATAATTCCCAAAATAGAGTAGATGGTAGTAAATGAGCAAATAAATTGAATTGATTAGAACCCTTGAAAGAAGACTACCAATGAATAGCAATACTTTTCTAATAGCTAGAATCCAAAGAAAATGACAAAAAACAAACGAGAAATAATGCCAAATTCTCTTTGTAAGAGAGCAACCCAAAAATATTCGATAGAGCCCTCAAAAGAAGAAGAGCATTTAGTAGCCATGTGAATCCCACATTGTTGAACTTTATCATCAAGGGGGATTCCATTATGCCACAGTTTCTAGACAGACTGAAATCTTGGTAGGGAGGACTTGGTTCTAAATAAAACTCAAGCCATTGATGGGAGAGAAGTGGTCTAAAAAAAGGTTCCAAGCAAACTTGGAAGATAACTTACCATCATGGGAATGTTTTCAAACTTTGATATTACGACAGCCAGGTTTAAGAATTATGAGGTAGTGATTAACTTCATGAAGTAGGGAGGTGTCACCCAAATTACAGAGGATTGACGAGTTCCATCCAATAGAGGAAGAGGAACAAACATCTTTTAATTGAATATTAGAGTTATTGATATGGAATCTTTATAGAGTCAAGAAATCATTCCTAGTGTAGTTATAAATTTAAAGCTCACTCTCTAATTTTCTATAGACTTTCTTGGTGAATGTGAGGGAGGTTGCGACATATAACTTTTCAAAAGCAGGAATGATAAGTCTTAGCCTCTATAATGTTATGCGAGAGAGAATTTCTCATATATTTATGGTGAAGAAAAGTAGCCCAAGGCGAAGTAGAAGTGAGAAAAGGCCAAGCAAGCTTACAATGAAGGGCTTGGAGGAGATCATGTAAGTTTCTAATACCCAAGCCTCCTTCAAGAATAGGATAGGTAATATGATGCCAAGAGATTCGGTTATTTTTGTATGCCTCGGACTCCTCCCAGAAAAAAAGTGGCAAAAGCTTTATGAATGGAATCAATGACTTTTTTGGGTGGATTGAGTATATAGAGAATATGGATAGGAATGGAGGTAAGGACAAATTTGATAAGAGAATACACAACCTCCCGTGGATAATATATGACATTTCCACCTAGCCATTTTCTTTATGATTTTATTCAAAATAGAGTCAAAAGCGGAAATGAGAAGCTTATTATAGGAGAGTGGGGCACAAAGATAAACAATGGAGAATTTACCCCTTGTTGAAACTCGTGACAATTCTAATAATATTCTTCCTAGCGCTTGGAGCTTTTTTTTGCAGTAGGAACACACTTTTAGAGTAATTGATCTTTTGTCCGGAGATATTCTCATATTGAGAAAAATGTCAAAAGAGCTTGAAGACTTTTCTTGGAGACATTTGTGAAAATTAAAAGAGCATTAGCAAAAAGCATGTGAGTGATAGATTGGCATCCATGAGGAATAACGTAAGGAGTGGTATGACAATCAACAATCAACTGATGGAGAACTCTACCTAACGACTTTTCATTAAGAATAAAAAGAAAATGGGATAAAGGGTCTCATTTTCTAAGATCATTGGTGGTTGTGAAATAGCTTGCATGAGTACCATTGAGGCATATAGACAAAGTAGACTTAGAGACATAAGCCTGAAGAAGAGAGACCACATGCACTCACATTAAAACCAAAAGTGGATAGAACATGGGAAATATAGACCCAATTGAATCTATCAAAAGATTTGGCCATGTCAACTTCAAGCATGACATTACTACCACGAATATTTTTAGCCAAGCTATGAGTTAATTCTTAAGCTAAAACAATACTATCAAAGATGATCATCTGTTCAACAAAAGCACTTAGATGCCCAGAGATAATCTTAGGCATAATAGTAGCGAGAAGAGAAGCCATAATTTTGGAGATAATTTTATAAGATACTTGACAAAACTGATGGGCCTGAATTCAGAAGGACTGGTAGGCCGCTTATAAAAGTGATGAAAGTGTGCTTGTAAGATGGGGGAAAAGTCCTCCTTGGAAAAAACAACTACAACCTCAAGAAGATCATTGAAGATAATGGACCAACATGCAATGTAGAAAGAAGAGGAGAAACTATCAGGACCAGAAGCAGAGTCCATAGGGTTGCTCTATACCGCATGTTTAACTTCTTCAAGAGTGGGAGTTTTTAACAATAAATCATTGTCGTCATTAGACACAAAATTGGGAATATGATTAAGAAAATGGGTGGCCTCATGAATAGATTTAACAGTTAATTGAGTACGTATGAAAAAAGCCAACGGCCGCAGCATGAATGATATTATGATCAGAATTAGTTGTTCCATCAGGGAGAGTAAGAGAAGTAATGCTAGCTTTTCTCCTTTTGCGAGTAGCCATCTGATGAAAGAATTTAGTGTTTTTGTCGGCCTTTAACAACTAGTGTATTCTAGATTTTTGTTTAAGAAAAATGTATTCTTGAATGAGCTAGCTTCTCATCATAGTCTTTTTCTAATTCTTGGATAGCGGTTATAATATGAGAATCAAGATTGGATTGTTATAAAGTAATTTCAACAATTATTATATTGTACCTCAGCAAAGTAAGGGTTTGAAAGTCCTCAATTTTCTTAGCCATTTTCCAAGTTTAGGTTTCTTAGGATATTGTATATAACTCGTTGGGATACAACTCTTGCGAGCTTAAGCCTATGGGTTAATGTGATGACCTACTTAACTATGCTACATCAGCTGTTTGGTTGTTGTTTTTTTATTTTTATTTTATATTTTTGTGGATGCCATACAACGTGGTACATGACCACTTTTCTCCACACACAATACTCCAACATGTTGCCGTTTGCAACTTTAAAGTCCTACACTTGCAAGTAATTCCCAACATTAATGACTTGTAATATTGGCTGTACTCGGGAATATTATTGCCATATGTGCGCTCTGAATATTCCATTCGATAAAAATATCTGACCCCGTTGATCGATCGCAGTACTATAATGAGATTTTGAAATTAATGCATGCAGGCCGGTTCTTCAGAATGGAGTTGGCCATTAAAGTACTGGCTAGACCTCCGGCCCACCGGTTACGTGCAATATTATTAAAGGATCTTCAATTATATTACACCTATGATAGGGTGTTGTAACCATATAATTGTATATATAGCTGCGACCAATGCAGGCTTTTGTTTGGTTCTCTATCTCCTTAATTTGGTCTTGACATGTGTGAACTATATATGTTTTTTTTTTCATAAAGAGGTCTGAAAGAATTCAGCAGTGCATGTGTACTATATATTGGAAGTTTGTAATTTCTAGTTGTGGAGTCCTACATTAATAATTTCGGTACGATCGACAAGCATTTGAAAATAGAATTGAACCAGATTGCTTGATTTCTCCAAGAATGTTCCATCTTAAAGTAGAAACGTCCTTTCGATCGATCGCGGGTAGTAAGTACCGGCCGCCTTTGAAAATGGATATATAATGATCAGATCGAACAACTAGCTCATGAAACATGCATGCTTTTCATGAATTGTTCAAAACGCGATCTATCGACCTTAACCTCAAATGCATGCTAATTCCTGGTCGGGATGATCAGGACATATTTTACGTTTCTCGATCGGTCGCTCAAGCTATGAATTTATTATGTAAATTAGGTGTTTCTGACATGTCAGTTCTGACTCCAGTTTGGCGACGTTTCATTTTTTTAGATATCTTTATGCATGACTCATGCTATACATATATATGTGTGTGTGTTTATTATGACGTCAATGTATAATATGGCAGATTTAACCAAGAAAGTAATTATATATTTAATCAGCTTGTACTACTACGTACTTTCATAAAGAGTGAGACAAGTAAATTAACTCACTGTTCTTTTGATCGGTACTACATGATGATGATACAAAACATATAATTATATATTACATGCATGAGTACTTCAATTACCAGATGATCTTTCAAGCCGGAAACGCTCTTGAACGCATGAGATGTACCTCGCAGCTCTGGCATCTATGCTTTCATCACAGCTGAGTTGGTTCTGATCAACATGGTAACTTGACATATCAGCTTCAAATAAAGCTACAGAATTAGCAGATGAAGCAGCTGGGCTGAGTTTCATGTTGCCTGCAGTATACTGCAAAGATTTAGATGGCTTTGATGATCGATACATGAGAGATGCAAACTGTTCTTGCTTATAACTCGACGCCATATTAATTAGCTAATCTATACAAAAGGTACGTTGTGATATTGGTACGTGAAATTCTCGATCTCTAATATATATGTATAAAACAGCAATTCCATGCCTACTTATATTATATGGTGCAAAAGTAGACGTAGTACGTACTGTATATTGAGATAAGAACAAAACCCTGCAAGGGCGGCGGTGGTCCTAATTCCAAAAAATATCTACTGGATTAGATCCTTATCAGATAGGTATATTTTTAGAAATCCGATCTTTTAGCTTGTGTGAGCAACGAACGTACATGAGCAGATCACAGATGTTTTGAGAAATCATGAAATGCCATGCAATAAGATGATGATCATGAGCTAGCTTTGAATGGGTATATGCGGGCTTAGATCACTTTCTAGGGGATACTGCAGCTTGATCTGAAGCAAAAGAAAGCAAAACACGGAGCATGCGCGCATTGGGTTACTATATATGAGTACTGTTGGGCGGTTCTTAAGATTATATTCTTCTTTAAATGTTTTATTCTCTTCGATCTACTACTGTTCCCAATCCTTGAGGAAGAATGATTATATGCGCGCTTGCTTTTCTAATTGCCTGAAGATATCTTATAAATTGCTTAATTCCGACCCAAAGATTGTGGTGCAAGTGGCTTTCTTTTTTATAAGAATTTTCCAAGTACTTAAACATACAATTAAAATCCATTTTATGGAACAAAATTATGTTAAGCAAAGTACTGAAAGTAACAAAATAAGTAGATAAATAGCATATAAGTGTCTTTTTCAATCATCATATATCCTCCTGCATGCTAAGAATTGGAACACGCAATAGTGAAAGCAAGATTTCATTCCATGCATTATGCAAATTGCATTTTGAATCACTTTTCTCTCTCAAGTTGGTTTACAATTAAATTGCATTTGAATGAGTGGATAAATTCAGTACTATAGATAATTTCACAAAAATAATATAAAGATCACGTCACTTATATACATTACAAGAAAACTATTTATTTGTGATCTATTATTTCATATGTAAATGACTATTTTCTGCTAAAATGAATCTGTTTTCATTGCAAATAGTTATTATCATCATAAATATTTATTTTTCTTGTAATATGTGTATATATATATAATTATGAGCTCTGTGCACAATTTATAAGTCAGTGTGTAATCGTCATGCATGCACTCACTGTGAGATGAAAATGGTTATAAAAATTTTCAAAAATATATTTATTTATGTCAGATAATGTGGCAAATTTTGATCACTTCAATAGTAGTGCGATTGGTGTGTCAATAAACAATACTGCAAATCAAAATTTTCTTATATATGTTATATAGATGTTTCAATAATACTTTTTCTCATGTCTAACTGATCTATATATAGATACTTACACACTTGTATTTACATAATATTTTGGGGCACACTTATTATATCCTTATCGTTTGAAAAACGTTGTACATCCATACTTATCTCGTTCTGGCATGATATATAATATCCATCAATCTTTAAAATTTGTTATTTTGAAAGATAAGAACTGGCTTGATTGTTGAAAAAAAATGTCGCATCACTATAAAATGACCCAGAAATAAGACAATTATAAAAGTATAACTCGTGAGAATTTAAAAGAAAATTGGGTATAGTTCTTTTGTAAAATATAATTAAATATATAAAATTTATTTTAATTAATCACATCAGTAAAATCTATAAAAAAAATATAAAAATAATTGTAGATAACAAAACTCTTAAATATATCCGCAAAGAATAAATAAAAATAATTGTACCAATTCTAAAATATATTAAATATATGCAATAAATTTACAAAAGATGTACAAACTGGGCCGGTAAAGAAAATCCACCAGCTGAAAGTCACAGAAGAGCCCACAGACTGCAATGAAAACCCATCTGCTGGCACGAAGATCTACCTCTCCCAGTCCACCCACTTACTCATCCTTGGAGTCTTTCCACTCCCATTGTCAGCTCCCTCTAACCCATCGAAGCAAAGGCATGGCAGCGACTCTAGCTCGCTTTTCGAGCAGAGCTCTGCGCTCCACCCACGCCAACCTCCTCCTACAGCGTACGCTCGCCACCGCCACCCCACCTCCACTGCCACCGCATCACCTTGGGCATCGAAGATTATCACGGAGTCGCCAGATCATCACGTGTGGTGGGACTACAGAGGGCAGAGGAAAATAATACCGCTAGGGCAGTGGATTCCGAAGGTCTCCGTGGATGCCTACGTGGCACCTAACGTGGTGCTGGCTGGCCAGGTCACCGTTTACGATGGAGCCTCCGTCTGGGCTGGCTCTGTTCTCCGTGGCGATCTCAATAGGATCACGGTCGGATTCTGCTCCAATATCCAGGAACGACGTGTCCTCCACGCCGCCTGGTCATTGCCAACAGGTTCCAATCCATTCTCTTTGGTTCCGCTGTATGGTTGCGAAGAAGTTGTTGAGTAAAAAAGGTGCTTCTTTATTGGTTATAGCGTATATTTTGCTTTGAAGTTTGAGGTTAAGAATGTATCTTTGGGGAGTTTTACAAATTTCGTTAATAGGTCCTGGCATAAAGCTCGTGAATTTACTGAACTGAGGCTACGAGTCCAATGAAGTTTACGATTTCATACCTTTTCTGACAATATAGTTAAGGTTTAAAAGACTGAAGCTTTGTGGCGCAGCTTCGTGGACTTTGTATTGCAGACGACTAATTGTTGATGTGATGGAAGAGAATAGAAAATTAATGGCAATTATCTTTGTACCTTTTGTCTAATTTCGTTAATTTTCGCCACGATTAGAAAGAGAAAGAAAATAAAAAATAGACGATAGTTTTGAATTGGATTCTGAGGTTAAAAGTATAGATTCATTTTTACTTTTCAGGCATTTAATTAATGGTCATGGTACCTATCAAAAATAAATTTCTGAATTGAGTGAGTGGTAGGTCCAGTATGGTTTAAAATATGATAGCTTTTGCTTACTTATAAAGAATTTCATATCTCTGCTTATTATTGAGGTGGGTTTATATGGTTTTGTTGAAAGCCTGAAACTTTATATCGGATTGACTAGATGCAGCTGGTTTTCCTTAGATGGTCACTAATTTGTTGTAGGGATTGGTGGATGGTNAAAAAAAAAAAAAAAAAAAGATATGCTGGTTGTTGGTTTAAAAAACCAAAGTGATGTTAACAATATTTCTTCTTGATCCTTATGCAACAACCTGAGTTTTTAAATTTCAACAGACATGAATGGAGATCGATTTTCAATTTGGTTTTTTGTCTTTTTCCTTTTATTGATTTCTCTTTTCTTTCTTTTTTCTTTCTTTTGTTTTTTGTAATGAAAATTCTGCAAATCATGTACTATTTTTTTTAAACTTTTGCATGTATGATAGATTGGAACATTAGTAGGTGGTGTTTCTTTCAAATTCAGTTGATTACCTTAGCTTTAAAATGATCTCTGTTACCCAAAGGAAGGTTTCTCTTAGAGTATGGATGAGATGTACCATGGGCATAATGCATGGTAGATTGGAACAATAGCAGACGCTGTTTCTTTCAAATTTGATTGCATTAGCTTATTGAAAGTCTTTGACATCCAAAAAAAGGTTGCTTATAGAGTTTGGATGGGATGTGAATGATGCATGGTAGATTAGAACATTACTACATGCTGTTTCTGCAAAGTCCGTTGATTACCTTGGCATACAGAAAGATCTTTGACACCAAAAAGAAAGTTTCTTGCATGGTGTGGAAGGGATGTGAAGGATTACTTTCTCTGTCTCTCCCTCTCGTATATGCTGCTACACACCTTCATGGATTGGTCAATTTTGCAAACTTAACCAAGTATATAGGTAATAGATCTCGCCACTAGAAAGCCAAGGGGTGCATGTTTGGGAACCTTATTTATGTTTGGGATTTCTGAGTGATAATGTTGTTTGCATTTCAAATTATGTTTAAAGTGTCCTCCATTTGCAGTTAGCTTCGATCTATCCATATGTTTCCAGTGATTTTACTTCATTTGGTCTCTTATGTCCTGAAAAAAATCATGAAGAGTTTAGATTCTTGATTGCTACTTATCTTTGATGTAATCTGTTCTGGAGCCATGGGTCTGGATGCTGACTCATAATTTCTAATAAGAGAAGTACTTGAGGGAGATATTTTGTAATAGATTTTAGGTCAACTTTGAACACCCTATAATAGAATGTTTACAGGAAAGAATAATAACCTCTTCCTCTCATTTTCTACGTGAACCCTAGTCTTTACAGGTTTCTTAATGTGCATCACAAGCATGGAACTATTCAGGTTCTGCTGCCATGGTGTAACATGTTGTTTTATCCTTACTCATTAACTTACATCAGGGCCTAGCGGTACCCCTAGCTGTGTCTCAAACGTTTATACATGCATAGGTCAAGGGTTTGAGTTTACAAGTGTACTTTTTGTATAGCCTGTCTAGTTTGAGACAGACTTTGGTGAAGTTCTTCTTTGTCAACCGGAAATAATCATTACCCAACACATAAAATAATGCAACCTTGATGAAGGTGTAATTTGATTCGATGAAGTGGTTGTCTCCAGCTTAGAGTTTCCTTCAATTCCCGATTGGGCATCGAATTGTAAGGAAATGCATTTAATAAATCCCTCATGATATTGGGTTTGTGGAGCTTGGTTTTGTTGGTGTGTCGGCACGATTTGATGACCCGATGAGAATACGTTATGGTTTTTTGGCAGATTCTCAATGAGGCTTGGGCTGATAAGTCCAAGCCGAAGCAAAAAAGCTTCAGGTAGAAAGTTCACTCGACGTTCGCACGATAGGTGGCTCAAGCGAAGCTCAGGCAGAGAGTTCACTCAAGTCTCGCTTGACAGATAGCTCGAGCGAAAATCGGACAGAGATCTCACTCAAGGCGAGCTCGACACTCCACTCAAGCGAATAGACCAGACAAGTGAAAATTAGGATTTCCACCATGTGATACTATAAATATGTACTTAATGAAGAGTTTCGTATGCTTTGAGTGTATTTTGTGATTTCTTAGTATAATAAAATCTTTTGCAGCTCTGTGAACGTAGGCACGTTGCCAAACCACGTTAATTTTGTGTCATGTGATTGATCTGCTTGTGTTTGCTTTTACTTGTTTGTCGTAGTTGTTTCACAACACATGACAGATTTGCCAAATACCTTAATAGCACGTGCAACTCTTTCCCATGTATCAGGCCTGCCAGCGGAGACGTCTATTCTTGGGTCTGTGGGCAGCACTCCATTCTAGTGGAAGGTTCCTTGGTTGAGACCCACTCTATTCTTGGGTCTGTGGTTCCCCCGGGTAGAAGAATACCAACCGGTGAACTTTGGGCAGGAAATCCAGCAAGATTTGTCAGGACTCTGACCCATGAAGAGACCTTAGAAATCCCTAAACTTGCTGTTGCAATTAATGATCTGAGCAAATAACATTTCTCGGAGTGAGTTCCTTACTCTACAGGGTATTCGGAGGTTGAGAAGTTGAAGAAGTCTTCAGGGATATCTATTTGATTATCTTTGTTGTCATTTTTGTTTCTTTTGTATCGAATTGTTGCAGTTTTCCCTGCAACGAAAATAATCAGGTCCAAGATATGAAGAAGCAAGCTTTTTAGTTACTTGTCTTTATATTTGGCTGTTTAAAAAGTTGTTTGTAAGTATCAGTCCATATATGTAATAGCTCGCTACGCGTTCATCACGTATGGCTTGCTGGGTGCCATTTTTTGGTATGATTAATGAACATATTCCATCTTCACTGAAGTTCTTTGCTTGAGTTTCTTGATCTTATAAAGAGCAAAATCAGATTAAAGATCAGTATAAGCATATACCTTTTCCACCCAAAAATGAAAAAACGATTAACATTATAGAAGAGAGCTATATATATATATATATCAAACACAATTATAATTTATAATCATAATTAACAGGGAAGTATTTCACTTTTCCAGAAACATGATTGCAAGAGAGACAAACAAGATCAAACATCTTGTGGAGTTTAAATAATAAAAAAAAAAAACATCCGGAGTTTGAGAAAGAAAAATCAGATGTAGATACTGTTTACACTACAAGAAAAAAACCGTGTTTGCGGCAAAAAAAAAAAATTGCTCCAAGCAAGGTTTGGATAGAAGAAGCCGTTTTTTACTGTAGTTGTGTTTTTGTTCTGATGAGCGAGAAAATCACTACTAGAAACACCATTTTCAACGATAATATGTTGCCGAAAATAGAATCTCCAGAAGAAAGCCTCGGCATAACATGGTCATTATATAAAATTTAAGCGAATTCCCCCTTGTTTTTTTTCCTTTTCCTTTACCCTCTTTGTTTCATTTCACTTTAGCTCAACACTCCCTCTTTATTCTCGGTGAGTTTGTTGCTGCCCTTCCCAAGCCGTGCCATCGCCACCTCGTCGAGGAGATGAGTCTCTCAATTCTTCGTTTGTCTCTTTCTGTGACACCCTCAAATTCTGCTTGGGATCGGACGGACATTTGAAGCGTCGAGACATGCAACACAAGGTTACCTGCCTCAGTTCATGACATATAATATGCAATGTTCTTAACATGCATATAGCATTATGCAATATTCGGAGCGGATAATTTTTTCTTTTAGCAATACTATGCACTAAACTGAAATATCCCAAATACTTAAAACATACTTAATACATAATGATATACTAAACAACTGAGATCACAACACTAGTCCAAAATAGCTGCGATTAAAAGAGCGCCGCAGATTGAACTCTACAAATACAAGTAGTAATATGAGGCAACTACTGTACTATCATCTACGTCGCACAATCACTTAGTCGACCGTTTTCAGTTGGTCGATTCTCGGTTCTCTTTCAGATCCTGTAACAAGATCTACCATTCGGGAGGAATGGTAGTTGGAATTACCACAGTGAGATTTGATTACAAATCTCAGTAAGTTAACAAAAAACCTTCACACAAATTAATGATGCATGCATGACAGTAAAAGCATGAATGCATAATCAAAATCATAAGTAATCATAGCATAACTTGATACATAACATAACATAACTGACATAACTTAAACTAAAGCATGAACTGAACTTGATTTGCTTAAACTAAATTGGACTTAAACTGAGACATGAATTGACAAGAACTTGATCTGAAACTTGACTTAACATAACCTTAAACTTGAATTGAAACTTAACTTTGCATGACTTGAACTAACTTCTTTACATAACATGAACTTGAACTTGAGTTCTGAAATTTAACTTCACATAAACTTGAACTTGAACTGAAATTTAACTTTGCATGACTGACTTCTTTACTTAACATGAACTTGGACTTGAATTCTAACAATCAAAATGATTCCTCCAGTCATTTCGTCAAGAATAGTGAACAATCATAATGATTATGCCCAACATATTCCGTTAGAGATACTCAGACAATCAGAATGATTCCATCATGAATATTTTAAATCACGTACCCTAACAATCAAATTGATTCCACCAGGAGTACCTAGTAATACTTTGATAATCAGAATGATTTCATGATGAGTATCTTAAATCACGTATCCTAACAATCAAAATGATTCTACCAGGAGTATCTAGTAATACTCTAGCAATCATAATGATTATATCAAGAGTATCTGCATAACTGAACTTGAAATGAATTCTGACAATTAAAATGATTTCGCCAGAAGTACCTCGAGTGAATTACAAATGGAGATGATTAGACAATTATAGTGATTACATCGTGAGTATTCTAAACATAACTGACTTGAACGTAACTCAAAAGATATGATTTACTTGAGATAGAAACATTCGTAACATGATATAACATATAACAAGCAACATACTTAACATGGTATACTTGCAACATTGAATATTATATGACATGGCATACATGTAACAGGTGACATAATTAACTTAATATGACATACTTGCAATGTATAGCAATACGTGATAGAATATCTTATGTAACAGATGAATAACTCGTGACAGAATAAATTCTGTGTAACATATAATTATGTAATGAATTGGCATGACACATGTTATAACATACAAACATACACTATAGTTCCTTTACTTGTCATTCATACACATTAAACTGCTAGTAAGTTAAAAGCTAACTTATCTCGATTTTTGTGTTTCTAGACAAAACTCAAGTGCGATCACGAGGAACTGAAAGTAATGATTTCTAAAAGTTAAAACTCAATCACAAACAATTAGAAATATGAAAAAAAGTCAACTTAGAGTAAAATTATCATTTTACCCTCTACATGTGAGAAATTATCATTTTACCCCTAACTTAAGAATTTTGCATCCAAATTTCAAAATCACTAAAATTTACATACCTCATGTAAATTTTGTTCTAAACTCAAATATCAATTCAGAAAAATTTAAAACTAAACATAACCATTAAAACTCGATAGGGCCGAAATTTTACATAAGCTATTCCTTTGATTTTTGTTTCTAATTGTTTTGATCAACCTCTTGATCAATGACTTATAAAAATGTGATCTTCAAACCAAATTATCACATGATTTAAAAATATATCCTGAAACAGATCCAAGCTTCAAACTCAAGATCATATGGTTAACAATCAACCAAAACATAAATTTAGCCAAGAACATCATCACTTTGACCTGACCGAATATCTCTTTGCATAAATTTCATATTTTCGAAACTAACATCAAATATATTCAAAACAATATTCTAACATGTATACAAGAGGTTTAGGATCCTCAAATAAAAATATCAAAGTCATTGGATTAGGATTAAACCATAAAAGATTTAAATTTTCTGAAAATAGAAATTATTTTTTCCTTTTCCAATTTCTAAGTTTCTAGATCTAAGAAAATATTTTGTCAAAACTTTTAATCATGCAAAAAAAATCCTCAAAAAATAATCATATACACATGCTGACAGTACTCCATAAAAATTTCGGACCAAGATTTATCCATTAGCTTGGTCAAAAACTCTAAACTACAACACACTCTCCAGTTTATCACCCAGATTAACCTTTTTGGGGTTTGAACAACTTTTGATCAATTAAATGATTTCCAAATAGAACAAATAAGATATTTACGTAAACTAGATTAAAAAGGAACTTTCATGAATAACACTTTGTAAGAAAACACTTACAAAAGTTTCGAATAAGGAGTGCAACAAAGATCCGAAAAACTGCCTGATAGAGTATTTTGTGTTCTATCAAGAAAAAGTGTAAAAGATGGTTGTTTTTCGTGGGAAGTGGATAGGAGAACCTCTTACACAAGTTATGAAAAGTGATAGGACTGGAATAGAGTTTGAGTGTTGGCATTTGCTTCCCATTACAATAAACAAAAATCAGCCCAAGATCTTTTTTCAAGGTGGAGTGTAAAAATGAAAGAGTGAAGCGGTCCTTTAGATTTTTACTTAAAAACCTTCTAAGCTCTCTTTTGGAAAGATCTGGTCAGCTAAGTGGGGATGCAAAAGTTAGCTGAGAAACAATGCCAATGAGACCAAATTCATGGGCCTAAATCGAATGGGCCTCAATTTTGTGGTTTTAAGAGGGTTTGAGTTGCTATCAAGCCCAAATATAATATCACTTGGCCCAATTAATTTTTCAAGGTTAACAAGATTGGATAATGATATTCTAACACAAATTGAAGGATTAATAGCATGTAAAAGTATTTTAATCAAGCGATTAAACACAATGCTAGAAACTGATTTATTTAGGTTTTGGAGGTTAACTTTATGGTTTGGATAAAACCATTTACGATTTCGATTTCAACCAAGCTTTTGAGTTCTTAGTTAGATTCCAACCATATAGGATTTCACTAGGGTGGAGATCCTCTTTGGTTTGGCACAATTTTATTGGTCGGATGGAAAATGGTTTTTGCTTAAGTGGCATGATCTCACACCTTGATTCTCTCAAATTCATCAAACGTTCTTCATGGTGCCAAGTGTCTAATACTATTCACTGTGTGACTAAGATCTTACCAAGTGTCTAAATAAAACTTCTCTAATCTAATTTGCACATTCCACACTGTGATTTTAAAACACTGTTATTGGTGTACTTATCGAGATTACTATTCACTTAAAAAAAGAAAATCATAAACTTAGCACTAAATATTCTTAAATATTCATATTAACCTAAAGTGAAAATCGTTTATCGAAATTTAACCTCAAAGTATTCCTAAAAATAATTTCATAGTTTCAAACAGGCATTTCGTTCGAAAATATGAAAATAGACTTATTGCGCCATAAAATCTAAAATAATCAACTGAGTCTAGTGGCGCAGATTATAATGCTTTCTGACACTTATAACTACCTCGAATAAATAGAATCGCATTTCTGGCACCACAGCGAGTGATAATACAAACTATGTTGACAGATTAAAACCTATGCGATTGGTCGATTCGTGAAAACTTATGGAGTTTTCACGAGGTTCCTAAAGTCAATAGAAATTCTACTTTTAAATTTCTAGCGGGCTGTTACACTTTCTCTATCTTTGTTTGTGTGTGTCTCTCTCTCTCTCCCTCTCTTTTCTCTCTCTTCGTCCGTTTCTCTCACTCTACCACTCTTTATTTCGTCCTAATTCTCTCTCCGGTCTGCCTAACCCTTAATCTCTCTCTCGGTTCCATCGTCGTATGTGGGGGATCTCAATTGGAGCGTGGATGAAGGGTTGCTGCTTAATGAATGGCTATATGTTATTTAATTTTTTATCCTTTCCATTTTAGGTATATGTATTGCAAGCATGCCATTTGAGCATAGTGTTATTGCCGTCTCTGTTTGTTTTGATTCTGTAGATTTAGAGTTCTTGTGTGTTTGGGTAAATTCATTTTTTTTGGGATATTCTCCATGGTTGCATCATTTAGTAAGTGTGATCATAGGAGATGTTTTTGGCGTTGAGTTACTGTAGATGTTTTTAGCTCTACTCATCTGAAAATCTGGTGTTTTTCCTTCTGGGTCTTCTAGATTGTTATGCATTTTTTTGGAGTTACTTCAAATTTCTCAAACCATTGATGTATGAAAGAGTGTTGGGTTCGTAGGGCTAGGAAATATGGGCTCTAGAATGGTGAATAATCTAATAAAGGCGGGATACAAAGTGTTCGCTCATGACATGTAATGTATTTGTTTTTTTTTTTTTTTAGTTCTTCATGACTTGCCAGAAAGAAAAGTAGTTAGATTTCAATTGATTATTTCATTTGTTTTACATTTAGAAATGAGAATGATTCACTCAGTGCAAATTGAATTGCTTCTGTATATGTGGAGCTTAATGAACTTGTAGTTCATAGTAGTTAAGCCCTTTCAAGTCTGATATTAGTTAACTTGGGATATTTCATTATTTTCAAAAACTGTAATGTCTTAAAGAAGTTCTCTGACATGGGAGTTTTCACAAAAGAAACACATTTGAAGTTATTTACACACAAATGACTTATTCAAATTGAAGAAAACAATGGGACTTGGTACCAAGGTAAAACTTTTTTCGTTGTTTGCACTTTTCTAACTTGAAATATGAAATTATTGTTACTGTCTTTAATGGTACAAATATGTCAAACTCCGTTTTGATATGGAACAGATTAGTGTAGGGGTAGTTGTCATGGCCTTTGGTTTGGTTTTTGCACACAAAGACTTTCTTCCTCAGGGACGTATTCCTCAGTACATCAAAAGTTATTTTTTCTTTTCTCCCATTATGCACAAATTAGAAATACCAGTCAATCTTTGTTTCTGTTGTTGACTATGGTGTCTAGGCCTAGACTACTCCGTTGTGGTTGACTAGCATTAGGATTAGGGGTGTCAAATCGTGTTAACGGGTTGTGTTCGTATCATATCAAGACATGTATATTATACTATATAGGTCAACCCTAACCCGACCTGTTAAGTTTATCGTGTCAAAATCTCAAACCCTAACACTACCCATTAATATAACGGGTCGTGTTAACCCGTTATGACCCGTTTATGTAAATCGGTTAAATAGATTCGAAATTAACCCATTTGACCTAGTTAAGTTTAGCATAATTTTTTATAAATGTTAAGATCACAATATTTTAAAAAAATATATAAAACTAACTACAAGTCCAAAATTACAATCCAAACAATAAAAATATAGAAATTAAAATTTCAAAAATTTTATTTTTAGGTATAAGAGTATAATTGTAACTTTAACTTTCTTAACGGGTCAAAACGGGTTAACCTGTTATCAACCCATTAAGCAATCGTGTCTTAATGGGTCAACCCGTTTTGACCCGAACCCGTTAAGGCTAAACCCTAACCCGCTTTTATCATGTCATGTTCGTGTTGGATTAACGGGTCGTATCACATATTGCCATCCCTAATTAGGATGGTTGAGGCTCCTCTTTTTATTTCCATTTTATCTTAGCAAATGGATTGCTCATTGCAGGTCTATTACTTGCTTCTCCAAAACCTTGTTTCGCATTTGTTAATTTCTGGTGTTAAACCTTTAGGTTGTAGCTTGGGATGCAAACGTTGTAACTCCATAAAAGTGAATGGGTAATGCAGGTATTAGTCTCGATGGCATTTGTGATGGTGAGAATACAAAAACTTGGTTTATGTTTGGAATCGAGATGATGTCACCATTGTGTTAAGTAATTGGTTTGTTGTTTTGCATCCAATATTTAGCAATTGTATTATGTTTTCTGTTGTTCTTATTTAAGCACTTAGACTGTCAAGAGGCATAATATAAAATATATAATCTTTCATTTTTATTTTGTCCCTCTTGTTATGAGAACTACACTAATTGACTTCTTTAATAACAATCATACTAATGTTCAGCAAGTTAGTTCAATGCAAAGCTACAAGTTTTTTTTTTTTTTTTTTTTGAATACGATCTAATAACAAACATGTCTTTTGCTATGATATTCACATGAAATGGTAGTGGAGTTGGGAGGGATTGGTGGTGGTGGAAAGTTACAGCTAGAGGTTTGTTTTATAGTACTTTAACTTGTTCATTTGTGCTTTTGAAATCAGTTTCTTATTGTGTGATTGTTATCTTAGGAATCAGATAATGGCAAGAACTTGGTTGGCTCAAAGATTAAGGTTTGTTCCTTGCCTATAGTTACTTTAAGTTGTTTTGATCAAGTATCAATAAAGTTCTGGTTTCGATCAAATGTTTTTGTATTATATTATATAATCATTTTAAGGTCTGCATAAAAATTATTGATTAGACTCAGTCATACACACTTTACAACTTTGCGAATTGTATCCTTGATATATGTTAATGTGGATATGGAAATCCCAAGCTTGTTTTTCCTTAACGTTTATCTTCCAACTTTACAAGTTTTATGAAGGTGTTAGTGATTGGAAAGAGAAATCCTAAGGAAAAGAAGCATAAGGTGAGATGCCAAATATTGAAGCCAGATACAATTATTGATTTTTTTTTTTTGTTTCTGGTCTGGTCTCTTTGAGACTTTGTTATTTATCAATTTCATTTCACTTATATGGTCATGAAACTTTGCTAGTTTGTTATCTTGAGACTTTCATTTCACTTTTATTTTTTCTCTTTCAATTCTTGTATAATTTTGATAATCTTGAGAATTTTGAACAAACAAGACTTTGGTTAAAGTTGACTTAATTAAATATTGAATACATTCAAATTTAGACTATGTAGTCTGTAATATATTGTTGTGGTTTTTTTTAATGTTTTTATGATTCGGTTTTTCTGTTGGAACCTATAGTTTTATGTTTGTTTTGGTTGGACTCATTACATTCTCTCAGACTTGTTCATCCAAGAATCATAAACAAGTGGTTCAACATGTCAAAAGACAAGTACTTATTGCCAAAGAAGAAAGAAATAAACTGGAAGTTAGTACATATCAAAACTTTGATGTTTTCTCTTATGCTATTATACAATTTTCAAATGCATTTTTTGGCTCCTAAAATGCTTATATAAGTTGCGGTGGCTATATGTGAAACCCATAGGTGCACATTATAACTTTGATATGATGTTGTTTCTTTTATTGATCCTTGCATTTGTTTACACAGAAAGCATGCAAAGCAGATATTTCTGAGTCAACAACTAATAGATGAAATATCTAAAATTCAACCAAAAGCAAAACTTATCTAAGAAATCCCCAAAAGGCTTGGTGAATCTAGTGCAAACATATCTCTGAGTAATATATATGGTGTTTACCTTTTAGAAGACATTTATTTTTATTCTTTTGGTTTCTTTTTATTGTGCTTGAATTTTTATTGATTTTTCTCTCTATATACAATTTTTATTGATCTTGAGTTTCTTGGCTTGAATTTTTACTAACACGGTTTTTGTAATGTTAATGTGCGGATGAAATGATATGATTTAAGATAAATGTTAAAAGTTTAACAACCATATTGGGAGTAGGCTATGGAGTACGTGACCGATTCCATCCACCTCTCTTTTTGTTTGTTACTTCAATCAATCAAAATGAAAAATGATAATTGTGTCGAAGGTACAGTTATGTACGATCGAGCTTCTTGGTTGGTGTACCAAATTCTCGTAGCTTTGACTGGTAGCCTATTGATTTTCACGGCCCCTCTCCCAGCAGTACCATTCATGTAACTAGGGAGAGAAAGAGAGAGAGAAAAGAAGTCAAATAAATCCAAGGAAGACTGGTCGTAATCATGATGATCAATATTTATCATTACATGTCAAGTACCTCAACAAATGTGAAGTTGAATTTAGGAAATGGGGCAATGGATTAAGGAAGGACTATTTATATAGTGAATGTTAATGAAAATGGCAATGAAGTTAAGTTATTTTTCCCACATATAAAGCAGCGGTACTGTGTAACCAAGGGACCGGAAAAACATTCCTTTGCCTTTCATCAATAGTAGTACTAGAAGAATACATGAAGTTGATCCAAGCGTAACATGAGGAAACAGATAGCTAGTACTAAATCTTAGAACCCATGTAAATCGATCGGCCAGTTCCTTGGGGACCAACTGCGCGCCGATCGATCGATCGAACCTCAAGGCCATACGTACAACGTCTTGATCTGCTATTATAAGGTATATATATATATATATATTTATATATATATATATGTGTGAATCTAGTTGGTTCTTTGGCAGTCAGTCGATGATCAGCTGGCATGAAATTATCTCAAGGGGCAATTAATTAAAACGTATTGCCCAGATTCTACTGATAAATAATATTATGGGGTCAAACCTAATTTCGTTTTCAAAGTCGAAGTATATATTCATTTTCTTAATCAAACCATTAGCTATATGGTGGAGAGGACGGGACAAGAAATTAGGTATGTATGTGCTAATGGGCTAGCAGATTTTTCTTCGTGTCTTTAGTGGAGAGAATGGAAAAACCATTAGGAACCGCCCTTCCCACCCAGATCAAAAGTCTTGCAATATTAACAGTATTAATATGTTAAATTAATTGCTCCATTTTAGGTAGTGTTGGATTTCTTGTCAAACTCCTTTTACGACTTAATGATCATATGATGCTAAACCCTTTTCAACAACCCTAGCTTTGGGTACGACACCACCAACAAGCTAGAATGATTATTAATTTACGAGCCTTGCTAGGTATAAGCAGTTTGGCGCTCCAAATAGTGTACCGACGAAAATAAAAGAAAAATCATTTTTGAAAATCATATTTTGAGAAAAAAAAAGAAAGTTTCTTGTCTCACGAAAATCATTCTTGTCTTTAATTCGATTGCACTGTTTCATTAAATGAATGCCTTACATGTCAGCATCGGTGCACGATCCTTAATTTATTGTATTTTATTTGGACAAAAAAATGTAATTAATGCAGTTGATTAGAGACAAGGTGGAAATAGCTAGCTAGCCCATTGATGTTATTTTTGTTAGTATTGATACTAATTATTAAGGTTATTATATATAATTAATGTCATGCATGGGACCACTCCACCACAATATGATGTGGAGGATCCTATCATCCTATCATCCCACCATGTAAGCATCATTTTATCATCTGTGGAATATATATGGGACAGTTCATGCCTTCACAGGTTGGTATAGTACTTGATCAGGCTATAATCACTTATATTCTGGTATATACGTACATTTTGTATCCAAGACGAATATGCCATACATATATATATCTATGTATACATGTATATGCATTTTAATTTGGACTTATTTTAAACAGTACAGAAACTAATGTAACGTACGTATAGTTCAATAAAGTCAATGAATATACCGTACTTTAGGACATGATATATGATAGTACTAGTGATAAGTACATGAAGTACTATTGATCAGGCCGATCATATATATCATGATAATAAATTAATATTAATTATGCATGAAAAAGGAATATGATAGAAAGATTTAAAACCATTTTAGATGGACTCTTGGAAATGAAATTATAAGAGAATATTAGAGAGGAAATTAGGAACCTTCCTTGTGCGCGCGTTTGACATTATCATGCATGATCAACCACTATGCCTTGTGGGAACACCTAACCGGGACATTTTTTTATGTCAATTAAATTTCTTCTAATTGAAGCAAGGATTTTGACATCTCAACCATCCAAATTTTGTTGCTAATCCCTTCTCTATTTCTTCCACTTTCTTCTTCTTTCTTTTCTCTTACTTAGGTTTCCTCCGCCCCCACGGTACCACTGCGACCTAGTAGGTCGTGTTTCTTCTTCCCTTTTTCCCTACCAATTTGCTGTCATGGCTATGTAATAGGCATCAATTTTGGTGGGGTGTATCCACGTACGTAGGTAGATTGGCAGCTCATGATCATCTGGCAATTTGAACATGAACAAGTAGTTCGGTTTATCGGAAACGTGATAATTGAGATCATGAACATGTTGATTGTTTCATCGTTCATCATCAGCCATCTTCACGTAAGGGTAAGAAAAAAGGAGAAAACTCATGGGATGTTGGAACGGCTCAATCAAATCAAATCTCCCAAGGGACTTGGGTCCTTTAATCTGATTGAGCCGTGCCAATATCATAAGTTTATGCTTCTTTAATATCCTTGGGACAAACCTCATATTTACATTGATTTTTATTTGATGGATCATATATATACATGAACTTTAGTGCAGGATTGTTGATTTCTTCGATAAATCTCTGATGGTATCATGTTTAGAATTCAATTCATAGGAAACTGGGTCGATCTACTGGCCTCTAGCTAGAACGGGTCACTTGAATTTATGAGATCATCAGTACTGACATTGAGCATACGGAATATTTGGATACCATATATATATATATATATAGTTTAGCATGATCTGCAGGAAATATATATAACTCGTTTTCAGAACTTAAGACTTCCGAAAGTAGGGCATGCCAACGATGGTCCTTTTGTCTCCCCATTCTCCAAGTTTTTGCATGTACAAAAAAGAATTTTTCATGCATATAGATCAAAAGTTTACTTTGTTGTCACCGCAGAATTGGAAAATAGTGTTACTACAAGAAAAATGAGCATTTATGATAAATTATTTGTAACGAGAATGACTATTTACGATAAAAATAAACTCATTTTAACAACAAATAATCTTTTCGTAGTAAATAGTTAGCTAAGTTTTCTTGTAGTGTGTATTTGCCTCTCATTTGCCTCTAAAAATTTCACTCACTTGAAGACGTTGCTTCAGATCAGAAACATCATAATCATGATAACAACTGCACGAAACACTCCACATCTATGACATTGGGGTTTTTTTTTTTTTTTTCCCCATTTTGTACAGAAACCTGAGACTATGATCCTAATTTCTTTTCTTACGTACCCTAGTATATATGGTTTACTATGCTTCTTATTATCTAATTTCCACTCTGTTTGGTTACATATATGAGAAAGAGAGTAAGTGGCTCATCCTATGATCAAGAAGATGATGATACTGCAGCTTTGGGACCGTAAAACTTAATAGGTAGGGGCCGGGGCGGTCGAGATTCACTTCAGTTCATTAGACAGTGTAGTACCATGCATTTATGGTGTCAAGAAAGTAATCTAGCTACCTCCTTTCCCACAATAAATATCTGTATGTTGGAAGTTTGAGATCGACCCTCAAAACTCATGAGTATCCAAGCTGAGTCCTTTTGTCGTGTAGGTGCATTCCAATATAGATTTTTTTTTGGAAAGTCCGCTTTAGTTTCTTTATACGCACTAACCATTGAATTTCTGTGTATCAAAAGCAAGGAGTCTTATGCATATCTTATTTCTGTGGGTATGAATCTTCACTTTGTTCAGCTGCAACTCCGGATAAAACTTGATTCGAGGAATGTATATGTTTCTTCTTATAATAATCTTGATTCTTGAAATTAGTTTTGTTGGCACTTGGTTTTGGGTTTTATTGAGGTTTCGTACGTGACTCTCAAGATCATGTTTGAGTTTGTTATAACAACTGCATGTACTAGTTCTTCGCTACAAGCTGTGAGACTTTTGATTGCGAGACTTTTTCTTTGAACATTATTGATATTTTGTATCGCGGTTGGGTTTTCTTGATGCTTGAGTTTTGGTTTTTGTGTATCTGGATTCTGTAATTATTAAATTGTAAAGTAATTATATTTATTGTAAATTAATTCTTTTGTACATATACAATTATGTAATCTTATATTCTGTGTTGTATTTAGATTATTTAGGTTATTTTAGTCTTTTTACTTCTTTAGGGCTATTTAGTCTTTTTACTTGTAATTAGGTTAGATATTTCTTCAGTTGTATAAATACCTGTAAAGTGATTCATTTGGCCGATTGGCTTCCAGACTCTTGTGCACATATATGAATTTGTCTTATTCATTTTAGGGTTTCTCTGTTCTTGATATGGTATCAGAAGAATCTTGATTTCTTTTCTCTCATGGCGCCTCCCGATCCACCCCCTCTTCCCTCTTCTTCTCCTCCCGATGCTGCGAGTCCGTTCTTTCTCCACCCTAGTGATAACCCTGGAGTTGTTCTGGTCACACAAGTTCTCATCGGCGTCAACTATCACACTTGGTCTCGCTCGATGACCATGGCACTCTCTGCCAAAAACAAGTTAGGGTTCGTGGACAGTATGATTACTAAACCAGCCACCACTGCTTCTCTTTTATCTTTATGGTTAAGATATAATAATATGGTGATTTCGTGGTTGCTCAACTCTGTTCTCCCTGATATTGCTACTAGCGTCTTATATGTTACCATTGCTTTTAATATTTGGGATGATCTTAAGGAGCGGTTCTTTAAAAAAAATGGCCCTCGGATCTTTCGGATCCAAAAATCAATTTCTACATTTTCTCAATGGCAACTCACTGTTAGTGCCTATTTTACACGATTGAAGGCTCTTTGGGATGAATTGGTTAATTACAAACCATTTATCTTGTGTTCTTGTGGTGCTGTTACTTTGTTGAATTCTTATGTTCAACAAGAACGGATTTTACAGTTCCTCATGGGACTAAATGATTCTTTCTCTTCGGCTAGGGCTCAGATCTTATTAATGGAGCCTTTATCGCCTCTCAATAAAGTGTTTTCTTTAATTCTTCAGGAAGAGCAACAGAGAGAAATTTCTGTTCCTCTTTCCCTTATTGATGCTCATGTTTTTTTTGCTAATTCTGACTCCTCGAGACCTGCGAGACCTTTTATTAAAAAAGAGAGGCTAGTATGCAAATTTTGTGGCATAACTAGCCATGTTATTGATAAATGCTATAAACTACATGGATTCCCTTCGGGTTACAAGCCAAAGCCACGGCATCAACCCATGGACAATACTGTTGCTCTCAATGACAATCCTACAGTAGCCTCACCATTTTCCTTCACTGAGGCTCAATATAAGCAATTACTTTCTATGATCACTCCCAATCCTCAGCCAAAGCCTGATGATTCCAGTCATGTGGTCAATATTGTTGCCTCTTCGCATTCTTTATCTGGTATGGTTTCCTCTACACAGAGCTACTTGGATTTATCTTTTTAAACATAAATCTGAAGTTCCATCTATAATTCAAATTTTTTTTAAAATGATTAAAACTCAATATAGTACCAAGATCAAAAAGATTCGGACTGATCATGGTACTGAATTCTTTTTTATCTTCTTATCTTGTTTCTAAAGGTGTCATCCACCAACATAGTTGTGTTGAAACTCCACAACAAAACTCAGTTGTGTAGAGGAAACACCAACATTTTCTTAATGTTGCTCGTGCCTTATTATTTCAATCTCATTTACCTCTAAGTTTTTGGGGAGATGCTGTTTTAATTGCAACTTACTTAATTAACAGATTACCTTCTCCTAATACTCAAAATAAATCACCTATAGAACTTTTGTGTTACTCCTCTCCTTCATATGATCATTTAAGGGTTTTTGGTTGCTTGTGTTTTGCATCTACATTACAAAGGGCAAGAACAAAGTTTGATCCGAGAGCTAGACTGTGTATTTTTCTTGGTTATCCCTTTAGTATCAAAGGGTACAAATTATATTATCTTAAAACTAATCAATCTTTTATTTCACGGAATGTTATTTTTCATGAACATATTTTTCCTTTTCAATCTTTTAAAAATGACTTGTCTTCTCCTCCTCTATCTCTTCCTCTTCCCATTCCCTCTCAATCATCTACTTTTGATATGTTTAATTCAACACCACCAAATGAAGTTTTTTTTCCTAATAATACTACCTCTTCTCCTCAAGTTTTATCTACTAATAATAATTCTCCCCCTCACACTTCATCCTTACCTCTAAGAAGGCCTACCAGAATACGAGGTGCTCTTGGTTATTTACAGAATTTTTATTGTAATTCTTCCATTGCACAATCTCACTCAGTTCATAAACTAGGTCATATTTCCTCTCCTATAAAATATAATATTTCTAATTTTGTTTCATATAAACAATTATCATCTACTCATAAATCTTTTGCTCTTGCTATCTTTGCTGACATTGAACCTGAATTTTATCATCAAGCAGTCAAGCACTCCCATTGGCGAGATGCTATGACTGCTGAAATTGCTGCTTTAGAACTGAATAACACTTGGTCTATTGGCCCTTTACCTCCTGATAAACAACCAATTGGTTATAAGTGGGTTTATAAAATCAAATATCGTTCTGATGGCTCTGTGGAAAGGTATAAAGTGCGATTGGTTGCAAAAGGTTATACACAAAAAGAAGGTTTTGACTATTCTGAAACCTTCTCTCCTGTTGCCAAAATGACCACGGTAAGAACATTATTGGCTGTTGCTGCTGTAAAAAATTGACATCTTGTTCAACTTGATGTCAATAATGCTTTTTTACATGGTGATCTTTCCGAAGAGGTATACATGAAATTACCTTTTGGTTTTCATACTAAAGGGGGTCCC
Source organism: Pterocarya stenoptera (assembly GCA_003123785.1). NCBI lineage: Eukaryota > Viridiplantae > Streptophyta > Magnoliopsida > Fagales > Juglandaceae > Pterocarya > Pterocarya stenoptera. The sequence continues at coordinate 45,777 of QEOT01006895.1, forward strand.
AAGTATGTAAACTGAATAAGTCCCTTTATAGCCTAAAACAGGCTTCTCGGCAGCGGTTCTCTAAGTTCTCTAATACTCTTATTGAGTTGAGATTTGTGCAATCCAGATCTGATTATTCCCTGTTTACTAAATCTGATGGTCCCTCTTTTATTGCTCTATTGGTTTATATTGATGACATTTTGATAGCTAGTAATGATATGGAATTTGTGAATTCCTTAAAGAATTTACTTAATGAAAAATTCAAGCTGAAAGATCTTGGGCCCCTTAAGTTTTTTTTTTGGCTTAGAGGTGGCCAGATCACCAAATGGGATCTCTTTATGTCAGAGAAAATATCCTCTAGAAATCTTACAAGATGCTGATTTTTTAGCTTGTAAACCAGTTTCTTTTCCTATGGAGCAAAATTTAAAACTTAGTAAAAATGATGGTCCTTTGTTGTCTAATCCTACAGTCTTTCGGCGATTGATTGGTAGACTTCTTTACCTTACTCTTACAAGACCAGATTTATCACATTCTGTTTAGAGACTTAGTTAGTTTATGGATGCTCCTAGAATTCCACATTTGGCTGCAGCTCACAGAATTTTGCAATATATTAAAAATCATCATTCTCTTGGTATTTTCTTTCCAGCTACAAATACTCTAACTCTCAAAACTTTTGCAGATTCTGATTGGGCCTCTTGTCCCAATAGCAGGAGATCAACCACTGATTTCTGTGTTTTTCTTGGTGACTCTTTGGTTTCTTGGAAAACTAAGAAACAACAAAATGTTTCTCGTTCTGCTGCTGAAGTCAAATATAAGGCTATGGCATCCACCACTTGTGAAATAGTTTGGCTCTTATCCCTTTTATCTGATCTTAATATACCTCATACTAATAGTGCTCATCTTTTTTGTGACAGTCAAGCTGCCCTCCACATTGCTGCTAATCCCGTATTCCACGAGCGTATGAAGCACATTGAGCTTGACTGCCATTTTATTCAAGACAAACTCCAAGCTGGCATCATTAAAACATTTCATGTTCAATCTCAACATCAACTAGCCGATGCACTAACCAAAGCCTTGGGTTCTCATCAATTTCAGTTTCTGGTTTCCAAGATGGGACTTCATTCCATATACTCTCCATCTTGAAGGGGGTATTAAATTGTAAAGTAATTATATTTATTGTAAATTAATTCTTTTGTACATATACAATTATGTAATCTTATATTCTGTGTTGTATTTAGATTATTTAGGTTATTTTAGTCTTTTTACTTCTTTAGGACTATTTGGTCTTTTTACTTGTAATTAGGTTAGATATTTCTTCGGTTGTATAAATACTTGTACAGTGATTCATTTGGCCGATTGGCTTCCAGACTCTTGTGCACATATACGAATTCGTCTTATTCATTTTAGGGTTTCTCTGTTCTTGATAGTAATCTCAGGCATCCGGCTATAACCACAGTTTTTCTCTATCACGAGTGAGGATTTTTTTCAATAAAATTGAGATCCCGTCCTCTTCTTTAAAAACAAAAGTGAGACTTTTAATCTATCCAGTAATTAACTGATCTCTAAGAACATCAAGAATTAATACTACTTCTAATCTTTCTAATTGTTTTAGTTTATGCTCCACCGAGTAGAAGAATTCTTCCTCAAAATTCAACATATGATTGGAAGAACTCAGCTGGCTCCGGCCTTCATGTTCATATACTCGCTGCATAATTTCACTGGCCGGCCTGTATTCTACATCACTGCACTAATAATTAGTTCTTATTGGCTCGAGTTAAAAGAATGAAAAGATTATCTGAGCCACGATAAAGGAAACAGATTGAAAAGAATATAAATATATAAATATATATATTTATATGTTTATATTTCAATTAAGAGTTTGAATAGAGAATATTATGGAAGGTTTTTTTATTGATAACTGTAAACTCTTTTATACTTGGCTTGTAATCATGATATTCATCCACNAAAAAAAAAAAAAAAAAAAAAAAGAGTTTGAATAGAGAAGGCTCAAGGACAAGAGACAGCCAGCGAACCAAATTGCTGCACTATTTCGTAATATTTCTCACTCACTTGTTACAGCGAACCTTCAAATTTCCGGAAACCAACCTGTATGTTATGGCTTCATAGAGATCAGTTCAACAAAAGAAACTTGCAAACGCAAGTGTTTTCACCAGTTCCTAAGATGAAAACAAAATAATTTTAGAATGGGATCTGCTACGTGCAGTCACTTTTGCTTACTTTTTGTTCACTCTACTAATGTAATTGGTTAAAATAGTTATTTTATATTAAAAAAATAACACAACCAATCACATTAGTAAAATATATAAAAAAATATACAAAAATAGTTGCACAAAAAATTTTTATTTTAGAAACAACTGTTGTTTCAGAATATCCTCCTTTCCATGAGATGGGAAATGAAAAGCCAAAAAATATCCATTAGTACAGCCGATCGTAGACCTTTTGATGCCCTTCTTAAAAAAGGGGCTGTTTTCAAGAATAATTCGACGAAAACAATTTGTTGTTTGAGAAAACGAAAATATTTCTAAAATGGATTTTAGCACTTTTTTTGTGTTTTTGAAATTTAAAAGCACAAGATAGTGAAAAAATAAAATAAAATAACGTGTTCCAAGTTATCAATTCTCTCAAATGTGGGCAGGAGTTGAATGGTTAGTGAAGTCCATGTTCAACATTTTTATTTTTTTTGGTAATCAGTCCACGTTTCTACAATTGACAGCCAAAATAAAAATAAAAAATAAAAAGGGGGAAATTTTGATGTCCAGAGAAAATAGTACGGAGTCCAGAGAAATGTGAAAGAAACTGAACAATCAACACTGCAAAAAGAAAAACAAATACATCTCCCCTAATACACCTACCAATTCAGCTGAGGCCCCAGGGGCAGTGTCCACCTGTGGTCTAGAATCTAGAGCGTCCACCTCTTGCAAGTGAAACAGAATATTAATTTTTGGGCAAAAATAACAGTACTATTGTTGCCCCCATACGGATATTAATGCTCTAGACGAGCTGTGGTATATGACATCACAAGATAAACAGTACTATAGACATGCAGACTGCAGTGTACCGAGCCTTCTTTGTTGCCTTCTCCAATCAAGCTTGATAAGCCACGTCCAATTTCCCCTCCGCAATATATTCCTGCCAATGGAACCCCTGGGAAGTTCTCCGTGAATGGAGTGCTATCAACGCTGGGGCGTCCGAAGAAAGACTCACCACGACCAGAACATGAGAAAATAAACCCTCCAAAAACTTCCTTATTTGCAATATTAACAGCATCAGCCCTTGGGCGCTGGCCATTGCTGGAATTTCCATCTACCTTCAGACTTTTGAGGTTTGAAGAGGCATCTCTGCATGTGGACAATGCAGTACTGGGATCTGAATGGTAGAACTGAAAGTAATCACCAGTTCTGATGTTAATACCATTGACATAAAGGTACTCTTCGTCTGCGCTGTTGACAAACCAAAAAAAAAAAAACCCATCTTTGTTATTATGAAACAAAAAGACTGCAACAAAGAACTGGTTAACTTTAACTATAATAAGAATGATGCAGCAGCACAAGAAAATTCACTTGAGTTGTTCCGAACAGTTAACCTTTGAACTCCATGGAATGCCAAGGATGTTATTGACCTTGGTTTCTCAGACCCAACACAGCATTTTCTTCGTTTTGTAACCCCAATGTACAGATCAGGACTCTCAATACGATTTTCCAACTGTAACATATTCACTTTAAATTTCACTTCATAAGATCCAACAGTATGGAAAGGGGCTAGAGAAACAGATACAAGGCATGTTTCTACATTCATTCTGTGTGACATGGTAGAATCGGATCTATAGGAAGCAACATTGAGATTTAACCCCAAATTTACTTTTAGAAAGCAACAGTCTACCTCATCATTGATATTATCTAGAATTCTTTGGCCATCAAGAACCTCACGCTGTCCTTCCTTAAGTTCCCTTCTAGCAGTAAGCCAAGTAGTACGATCACGATCAGAGCAGTTCTCTCTAACAGAAGCTGCCTTGTGTATGGGACCTACTGCTGATACACCACTTGACAATGCAATATGGAATTGAATATTACCTATAATTCACACCAAACCGAAAATAGAAAAATCGATAAGAAAATGAAAATCCTTACAGTCAAGCAAAAAGGAAGTAAGAATTTTAGTGTGAATCACAAACAAATTATTTATGGCAATGCTAAATAATTAGGTAAAGTAACACATCAATAAATACCAACGGACTCGTCTCTATCCATCGCAAATACTAGAGCTACAGCATCTAAGTATTTTGTACTCCCACAGACATTTCTAGATTCATTCCCACTTTTGTATAGAAAGCGGCCTCTCTCATCACCCACAATGACGGTTTCCATTGGCAGAGCATAATCTGCAATACATGATTCATAAGCGACTCAAACCAGTCAAGCACAAGCTAGCTATATATTAGCTTATCACAAGGCACTGCCTGTAATAAATACAAATAAATATAACTTTCCAGGACCAGAGGAAGCCTTCTGTGCCTACGTTTTTTCAGAAACCAAACAGTGACTTTATTTCTCTTTCCTCTCGTAGGAGGTAAAAAAATACAGATCAATACTCACCCAAAGCATCAATAACGGGTTTCATGTCAGCAAGCTCTTCCTACAACATCACCCACACCACATGTTAGATTTGCAACTAAGGATGAACTCCTGCAGAGACAATAGAAGGGCGAGCAAGCAAGTAAAAGAGCACTAACTTACTCCAAACATTATAATCCCAACTGGGGATGTGCAACCTGAAACAGAAGCTGTGTAATCCTTAATATCCGTCACAAACTTGTCAACCATTGCCACTCGGGGTTCCTGACATCAGTGAAAAAGTTCATAAAGTCAACATCCTTAAATAATTCAAGCAGCTCAAGAACTCATTACAAATAAAACCCTTTCCTAAAAACTAAGAAAAGACCAAAAGTACATTACAAGCCAACACTTCTTAAAGTAATCTGAAACACATGCCTGTTCACTTTCTCAATTTGATCCCAAAGATAAACATATTCTCATTGTCTTACACACCATTGCCACATCATCTGTTATGGAACCTCACTAAGACAAGGCCCTTTAAACTGCCCCTAGGGAGTATGATGCAGGACAACACAATATTGAGAAGAAATTTGAGAGTGAGAAGGAGCAAGAGAGAAGACAGAAAAGAAGCAAAAAAAACTACGGGGGAGAAAGAAAGAATCCAGAGGAAGAAATCATATGCCGTCAAAATATGCTAATTCATCAAAGTTTCTAACAGTACTAGAAAATTATGTCTAAATGTACCAGAACCTAACCCCAACCCAAGTGACACCCATTAAAATAAGACAACAGCCCAAAATAACAGTCTGAAAAGTAAAATAAATCAATGGCAAACTGATATATAAAGTCCAATCAAAATCCAGTTCCTTTGCGATGGTGGGGCCATCCTCTGATGTCGACTCCAAACATATGCGCAATTTGTGTCTAATGCTCCCGTCAAAGTAAACCAAATACGTGACCCCACCCGCCAAAAACGTGTTATCAAGTTGTAATGGCGCAATTGTACATTATGAAACGGAATAACTTGTGTAGAGTGTGTAAACTATAGACAGTCATAGGTGCTAAGTCCCACGTTGACTACTAACTAGGTGTAACTGAACTTTACAAGTGATTCTAGGAAGCTTAAAAATTGACTAGTCCTTTACTTTTCACTGAGTTGTTACATATGGTATTAGAGCCACCTAGTAAGGCCATCCATGCAACACTGGAGTACTGTGTGACATGACCTTGACTAGAGTATCAAGGATTTAAGAGAGAATGTGTGCAATACCCTAGTTCCACATTGGGAAAAGGAATATAACTCACATAGAATGGAAACTTGTAAAGGTAGTTTTATAGATGCTAATTCTCATATTGGCTACTTGCTAGGTGAAGCTGGACTGTTTACATGATTCTAGGAATATTCAAATTGACTAGTCCTTCGGAGTTGTAGCGTAGACGTGGCCTGCATTATCTCTGAGTCACTACATTCAGGGGAAATTTTAGTGCGAAATGGAAACTAGAATGCTCGATCCTACAGTTCATCCCAAGCTTGTCCTTTGGCAGATAGGCTGCACCCTAAAGGGTGCCCTTTCCACATCATTTATGATGTCCATTTGAGATACATTCATTATATGAACATAATAACAAATATTTCCACAATAAAACCCTTATAAAGAGAAAATCGGCAATGAGGTTTCAGAGAAGAATTTTTCACCTTTACCGATCGTAAAAGTGGGATAGCATCAACTTTTAATCCAGGTACACACCCAACGGTCAAAACAATGCCATTATTTTCGTCTTCCGCAGGTACATAGCCAACTTCATCATCCGAATCACCACCAATATCTCCCCACTTGACCTACATTTAAAGTTTTTCTTTTGTTTTAATCTTTAAAATGACAGTTTACAAATAAAAAAAGTAAATAAAAATAGAAACCTCTCTAAATTCATTGGTAAGAGCATCCCTTCCAATTATTCCACTAGCCGTCGAAATAATAAAAGGCATACGCGACCCCAATTTTTTTGTTATCTGAATTATAAAAGATTAACAACACAAAGAGTCAGAGTTTGAGAAACAATAATGAGAAAGAAAATACAATAAGTGACAAAGATATTGCTGAAGCTGAGAATTCATACAAGCCGAAAAGCATCAATCAAGCTGAATCCACTGCCAATGCTTGCGATAGCAAAATGCGGCCGAATGGGCTCGGAGAGCACCTTCTCAAGAACCTCTTCTACGGCAATCTGTCATTTCCAACATAAAATTAAAAAATGCCAGGGAAATTAAAATCAAAAGAGCAATTTCCAAAATCTTCTAGTATCCAATTAGTCACAAATTAAGCTGGCACAAAAGAAAATTTACTTATCCCTAGTTGAATCAAGTAGCTTCATGTAAAGAATCTCAAACCAAATTTCCAATTCAATCACTTTCAGCTTATTTGATCCTAATATCGCCCATTTCAAGCAGATAATTTCAAAGACTCCGTTTTTATAAAACAATTTTAATTTACAAGTAAACGAATTTCAAAATCCATGAATATTAAATTTCCGATCACATAAGGAAGCAAAGGGAAGGTTTAGGAAAAAGGTTTAAAGAGAGTGCTAGAAATGAAGAATGATGACTTTACTCGGGGAGAGGGGTTGAGAGAGAGAGCAGAGGCGAGCTTAGGGCGAGAGAGGAGGATGCGATTGCAGAGGTGGTTCCAGGATTTGCTAACGCACGCCGCCGAAGCGAAGGATAAGGCCGGTAGCCTGGAGAAAATGTTGTGGAGAAGGTCGTCGTTGATCGACGTGAGCACCGTAAACGGCTTTTTGGGTTCGCTTTTGGTCTTGGGCGATGACAATGGCTTCCCCTCCTCCATTGCTTAGTCCCTTTGCTTGCCTCGCACAAACTGCTTTGGTTCTCCGAAGCACAAAACGTGCGTTTCAGGTTCCGTTGGTAAATTAATTAGTTAACGTAATCCAATTCCGCCACGTGTTATTGCTGCCCAGTATCTTAATCAGGAATGAATTTTATTCCTACGACTAAAATTAATTTTCTGTGTATTAATTGTACTATGATGGTATCAGCCTTTTTTTTTTACCATCGGTCTAAAATTCTTGATCGGCAGCAATAATACGTGGCAGAATGGGATTACAATTATTTTTCTTACCTTGTTTGGATTAGAAGAGTTGAGATAGTTTTAGATGAATTGAATAAAATATTATTTTTTAATATTATTATTATTTTAAAATTTAAAAAAGTTGAATTATTTATTATATTTTATGTAAAAATTTAAAAAAATTATAATGATAAGATGAGTTTTCAATCCAAACTGAAGCTTAATTTATACTACTCATTTTGTCCATTTATCCCGTAGTACCACGTGACTTATTAAAAAATTATCTATTTAAAATTAAATTGAGCCTAAAAATACAGAAAGATAAATTAAAATTTTAAATTTCTTTCATTCTTTTATATTTATATTTTAAATTTTTAAAGAACGTTGCTACGGTGCCCCTGGATTTGCCTCCGACAAGACCTTGCATCGGTGCGGCCACGTCAGCCATTATTAAAAGAACAAAAGGGAAATAATCTATGAGTATCATATATTGAACTAAAAGGAAATCAAAATAACGTGTGGTTTTTCTACATATTTATTTGATCTCTTCAATCTTTTCTATCGTGTTTTTCTCTTCTATACAACCAAAACTTTAAAGGTAAATAAGGATTTTTTAAATTGAATATAGAAATTATAATTTGAGATTTATGATGTTTAGATATATATTTATATATATATGTGCACGATCACATGAAATTGATAAATACATTGATAATATTTTAATTGCATTTACATTTATAATTTATTTTTAATTAATTAACGTAAATAACAAAAAATGTTAAAAATAATAAGAAAATAGTAACCAGCTCACAAGTTTTAACTCTTTGAACCACAGATTGTTTGTGGTGGTTTTTGTTGCATGCGACTTTTGTGAGCAAAATGAAGTCGTTGGGAATTTGCTCAGCTTATTTGAAGAAAAGACTACTTGATCCCGCAAAGGGCATACAAGAAATGATTTGAATACCTGATCGTACGTCTGACTCTTAGCACATGAAGAATATAAATATATATATATATATATATATATATATTAATCACAGCTTATTCATTCTCTTTTCTTTTAAATTCTGTCTGCTCAAAAGAAAAATAAGCTCTCTTTTCCACGTACATTCCTGAGGGAAAACCAAGCAGCCACAATGTCGTTTCATGGTTTTGGATTCTCTTAACTGATTCTCTTTTGATGCTTTCTTTGACTAAAGATCAGATAGTGCACCTACATGCCGTAAAATGGTATCAAGTCATGCTCACCTCTATATATATATATATATGTATGTATATATTTATATGTTTGTATATATGTTCAGTTTATGTAATTTTTAAAACACGAAACTTTGCCTTTATGACAGCAGAATTGATCAACATGTGCCTTTTTCTTTTGTATGTCGAGAGACCGGAGATGGCCAGTTTCAACTTGGAAGATATTGAGATCAACTCAATTTAATCTAATTTTAAGCTGAGTCTAACATCTAAATATCTAACTATCAAATTACTAAATATCGTTAAACTTAAAACCTCTTCACACGCAAGACGTACACCTTTTTCACAAATATAGACTTTTAAGTTTTTTCATTGACTTTTGGGAGTTCATGAATATATCTTTAAAATATTTAAAACATTCTAAAATAATATATGTATATATATATATTAAACAATTATACATTATTTCTAAATATCTTTAATGTCTGTCCTTCGATTTGGGTTTAGAAAGACTACACGCTTGAATGTGATACTGGCACTCTATACCACCATGAAGTGCTAGAAAAGAGTTCAAAGTGCTTAATTTGGAGCATCAAGGCTTGAGACGGACGGCATCCTAAGCATACAAATTTTTCCATGACGAATTAGCACTGTTTTGAAGTCATGATATTTGCAGATTTGAATTTGACATCAAAGTTAAACGGGAATTGGGAGCTATGAAGTATAAAAAGAGCAGAATTTTATCGAATATGTTTCTGTCATGGGCGATCAAACACTGGAAAAAAGTAAAGAAAAGAAAGGAAACTTGAATATTCCTTACAATCATTACAGAATCAAGAGCAGAACCATAGTAGTCAGTCTCATAAACATGAGGATGGTATAAACAAACATCTTACCTCAGAAATGAAAGAAATCCAATCCATCGTCAACAAAAGAATCCAGAAACATAATGCAGCTAGGTAAATTCCAAGTGGCATTTTTTTTACTCCCAATGAAAGGGAAATGTTTGAGGGGTTTCGTTTGCTGGTGATTCCTCAGAGGCCATATGAAACATTCCCTGGCAATGGATGTTACTGTCACTGCCACTGGAAATCAGAACTGATTCCATGGGCTCTAAGTTGTTACCGTGTAAGCTTGAGTCTAAGGGCTGCACCAGGGAGACTGAATTGGGATGCACCATGTGGCTCAAAGCAAGGCCAGACGACTGTGACTGAGGCGATGACAGAAGAGAGAGAGCACAATCTGAGTCATGGACTCGAGTTGTTAACCTGTCACCATACATTTTGCTCCTAGCTCCACCATTTTCTGATAAAGCAATGGTCCTCAGAAGTGGCTGGCAGACAGGAGCTTCAAGAGATGATTGGTTGTTGAGCATGGTGCTGCCGCCCTGCAAGAACGAGAGTTGCTTCCCTCCCATATAATTGGTGCTGCTAGTACTAGGGGAGGATCCAAGAAATAGTTTCTCTTTATCCAGTAACTGTAACTGTTGCTGCTGGTTATGAAGCCTAGCATCTGCAGCAGTATTGAGAACTCCAGGCCAGGCAGGGCTCACCATGGTAGTGGAGGGATATACGTGTGAACTGGAGAATGGCATCAACTGGGTGCCTGAGAAGAACAGAAGATATATTTACTGAAAGAAGTTCACATTACAATGAGCATCTAACAGTCTTGGTGCATCTTATCAACAATAAGGTTTCTAATAAGCCATAATATGATACTGTGGGCAAGCGGTCCAAATCAGTTTGGGGATTAGAACTACCTAGGAACTTGAGCAACTTTGATGAGAATGAACCTACAAACACAAGGTTTATATATAGACTAAACATCCATGTAAATTCCTGTTCATGTTGGATTGAATAACTTAAAGAATATCAGTTTTAGTAATTTCCCAAAGCAGTTTTCAACTCATAAGTATTAAAAAAGACCTACAAGCGATGAAGGAAAACAATAACAGTGATTGAAGTAGGCATCTAAACTGACTCTAGTGGCCACTAGGTCACCTTACCATCAACCAGAGAAGATAATTAAGCACTTACCAAATGTATGTTCAACATAAAGAGTTCTAGAAGAAATAATTACACATAAAAGCCTGATCATGTAT
>QEOT01006896.1:0-48614 GCA_003123785.1 Pterocarya stenoptera
ATAGACCAGAAATATATTTGTCATCCTCAAACCTGCATTAACACATCTTTTCGAATTCAGAAAAGATAATCGTTATGCAATTAATTTTATTTAGTTCATTAATTTAAAATCTGTGCATGTACAATTGCATCAATGGAGACTAATGTCTCAGAAAGGTATCACTCAAGGGATATCTGAATAGCAAATCATTAGTACACGGGAAAATAAAAGGAGCTTTCTACCAGTAAACTGATATTTTTTTAAAAATAATAAGAAGAAAAGAAGTTTCCCCATGAGGCACTACATTAACTAGTGAACGGATGGATTTTGTTTTATAACGAGGAATCCCGGAGACCGTGCAACGCAACATGTCTTTTACTCAGTTAAAACCAGACACATGTAACGCATCCCCATCACACAAATAAGGTAAATCATCGGCTATTCACCGATGGGACGTGGCAGACAAAATTTTTTGAAAGCAGACAAAATTAGAGGAAATACAGGAGCAAACACACTGGCATATGTTCAAAGAACAAAAATCTAATATTGTGGAACTGTATGCTAAAAATACATAATTCAGACTGGAAACATTCATATACATGTACCAGCTTCATACACAAAGCTCATGACCAGAAACTAACACCTTCTATCACATCAGATTAAGCAAGAAAAGATTGGGAATATTCAATTAACTTTAAGGAATATTCTATTACATTTTTTTCCTTTTTCCCAAATGGTTCTCTAAACTTCTTGTTATATATAAGCTATATTTCCTGTCAACCTCTAATTAGGCCATAAAAGGATGAAAATAACATTATATTTACATATTCTCAATAATAATCTCTATTTATTTTGGGTGAGAGCAATAATAATATCTCAACATAGATAAAAGGACCAAATGTCTGATTCAGACCTTGATACAAAGATAACTGGAACCATTGCAGCATGATATCCACTCACAACATCTGAGGCCATAGATGAATAGCTTTTTAATAGAATTGCACACGAAATTTGATCATTTCTGTCACCAGTATGCAAAGCTGCAGTTTCTTCAATTAACTTTTGGGCCTGAAGGAGTGATGCATGCTTAAGAACAATGGCACAAGCACTGGCAAAGGCACGCTTCACTGCAACACTTTTCTCTTCCTTAACAACCGGAAACAACAGCCTCAATAGCATGCTTGTATACGGTCTGATATCGGCACCAACATTTTGAACGAGTAAGACAATAAAGCTAGCAATACCAACCCTGCAAAAGAGTACGTAACATTTATAAACATCAGAAAAAAAGTATGCTCAACTTTATCTTCATTAGTTAAAACTTTATTAATGACCAAGTAAGGTGTTGCCCAAATTCAAAGAACATGTACATGGTAACTACTATGAAATCACCACTTTTCCAAAAAGTTTAAGGTGATGGAAAGAGGTAGATTTTCTTATTTATATTATATCTAAACAATCTCCCTCACGTATGGGCCAAGGTCCCCCTTAGTAAGTGAGCTCAACATGTAGAATGTTTAATCAATGGGTGAAGTGTAATGTCAGGGTTCAAACTCAGGGTCTTTGCTTTGATACCATATGAAATCACCGCTCGTCCTAAAAACTTAATCTGACGGGAATATGTAGATTTTATTATTTATATTACATCCCAACAAAACCAATCCAGAAAATGGAAAAAGATCAGAGGAGTCCTAGAAGCTAGGAATGGAAAAATCATAGTGAGCACACATTCAACGATAAAGGGTCTTGAAAAAGAAATCCTTAAAGTTGCCATCATCCTTTCTTCATCTTCAATGCACCGGCCATTCTTTCTATTCAAATACACCAGAACAAACCCCCAGGGTCACCTTTCACAACGCTACAAGCATACCTGCCTTCTGACACACCAAAGCTCCACCACAAAACGAATCATAGATTAGGGAATTCAAAAGGCACAGTCCAACTACATAGGGCGTATACAAGACACCTAATTAGAACAACAAAAAAGCTTGCAAGTCATCCTCAACCAAAGCATCGTTATAGAAAGCAATCTTAAATAACATTGGGAATGTAGCCTTAAGAGTCTGATCGCCACACCAAACATAACTTGTAAAATGAAGAAAATTGCCCCCATCCTCTCCTAATTCTTTTCCAAAAATCCGAACCAACAAAACCCATTAATCACATTAGAACACCACCCACCCCATGAGCTAGGATATTTGGCATCCACTACTGTCCTCCAAAAACTTCCCCTCTCATTTGCATAGCACGATGCCAAAGCAATGCGTACATAACATAAATACTACATTTTTAAGAAAAATATTACGCCTATTCCAATGAAGACACAGAGACAGCTCAAGAACTTTTAGGCCCGGTTTGGATACACAAAACCATCTCATCTCATCAGTACAACTTTCCCAAACTCCTACACAAAATAAAATAAACAATTCAACTTTTTCAAATCCCAAAATAAAAATTATATTAAAAAATTATATTCTAACAATATTTTATTCAACTTTCAACAAAACATCTCATCTCATCTGAACTGCGTAACCAAATGAGGCCTTAGAATTCATTGAAATGCATGTGTACAGTAGTTTCAATTTCTCATGTTTACTCGATATAATGAAATTATATTCTCTTTTTCCACATAGTTGGGTGTTTCCTATTGCATATTTCCTCTATACTTGGGTTGCGCCCATTACTTTTCGATTAAGATTCCCGTACACAACCCTCTTGCTTTCTTGATCTGAGTCTACAATCAGACATTCATTGCTATGATGGCCAAGCCAAAGAATTGCCTTCAGATGACAAAAGTGTTTTCGGAAGACGGTGAAAGGGATCCCCAAATTTCTTGAGAAAGCGATGATTTTGTGGTTTAATGATTATGAGAGGCTCCAAATGGAATATTGAGTAATCCTTTTTGAATATAAGTCCAGTTGTGGCATGGGATTTCCTTGGATTATCACACAGAAGGTGCTACTTAGGGGGTTGAACCGAGAACGGCACCGAAGGGATGTGGGAGGTATGTTCATTGACTAAACTATCCCAAGGAGCCAGGAGGTGTCTCCAACAGGAAACCTCAATGGATGGCTTGGGCGAAACTGCCAGAGAACGTGAGAGACATAGAAGGAGAGAGCGAAAGACCGACGGGGAAAGAGACACATGGTAGAAGGAGATGAAATCTTAAAAGGGAAACCGAAATAACTTAATATCTTGGTGGTGGGGAAAAATGGTGACGTTTTAATAATATATAGTACAGATATGTATAAAATATTATATTATATTAAGAATAATCAGTTTGGTCTAGTTCAAGTGAACCGAGGCACCTAGACCAATGGTCCAACCGATTTTCTCAGCTGTTGATATGTTGGGACCAACAATCGACTGGTTCCCAGGAAAAAGCAACCAATTATGTCTGACTTTTCAGCCAGTTCTGGTCGATCTGATCAGTCCTGGGTTTTTTTGTACAACTCTAGTGCTACTTCCTTCACCCAGAAGAGCTTGTGCCACTATAGTTGTTAGATTCATTAGGAGCAGATAAGAATCAAAAGAAGGATAAACAAATAATGAACTTGCACTATATTATGCATCAGATAACACTACAACGTATTCCCCCAATCCCATAATGGGTGACTCAACAGCCAAATGCAAAAGTTTGGAGGAGAGCAAATGTGTCAAACTCACAAAATTTACCTTTTAATGGGTGACCAATACCAAAATTGCAGCAGATACATTCTTTTATTGCAAAGGTATTTGGGGGAAATTTAGAGGTTTATGTAAGCTAATAGGTTTTTGGAATAAGCATATATATGTTCTTTTGTTGAGCAGGCTAATAGGTTTATGTATCACTAAGAACTTGTGGAGAAAGAAAAAAGTCATTAAATTGCACATTATTATTATTTTTTTATGTCGGGAACCTCTCCAATGCAAGGCCCTTCGGACCCACCCCTGCAGAGTAAACTCCAGTTCGGTGCACCACACCCTCGGAAGTTTCCCTACACGGAACTGGTTAAATCGTTGGCTTTTCACCAGGGGGTGTGGCCCCAAAGGATTGTTTGCACCCATGAGGTATTGAACCTTGGACCTTGAAGGGAGTGATACCCCAAGACCAAGGCCTTCACTTGTAACCCCTTGGGGTTAAATTGCACATTATGGGATGCAAGTAGTAGTTAAAACGCAGAATTTTTAAACATGCATTAAGGTTCGTATTCTATTCAACAGAAATATGATGCAGACTGCTATTCAATTTATGTTTTGGAAGGTAAATATAACTTTATTAAGGTAAAAGGGGTAGAGTCAGATGTACAGGGTGGAAATAAGAGATTCTCTCAACAATTACAATGTAAAGTTTAATCTGATAAAAAAAAGTATAGCAAAGAAGAAGGAAACAAAAAAGAAGAGAAGGAAAACTACTCAAAGAACTTAAACTATTTGCAATTCTACAGACAGAACTATCATAAAGAATACCTCAATATTGTTGATTACAAAAAAATCCAACCAGACAATTGTTTAAAGTCATATAGTCATATAATCTACATTTTTAAAACATATTTATGGGAATTTGGGACCAAAATACACATGCATCATCCTCTGTAAAGTCTAACAAAGTTAAATGTATGCTTTGTCGAGGGGCCTGTGCACCCCCGGGATTAGTCGGGACTAAGTTCTTGGACACCTGGTGCATATAAAAAAAATGTATCTTTTTTAAGAGACAGGGAGACACTCAGGGAAAAAGTGAAGCTTAGAACCACACCTGCATTTCTACCAACTTGAAAAAAGATCCACACTAGAAAGTACAGAAACTTTTCCATCAAATGAACCTCGTTTCAGAAGAGGCAAATATATGAAACACAATGAGCCTTGGAAAATTGGTATAGTGTATTGTGGTTCAACTGGAAAGGGTAACAGGAGCTAACTAAAGAATTTAAGACATGAACCTATTAGGTTAAATAATTCTACGGATTATTTTGTGGGTATTATCTATTGATGTCCAATAGTCTTATCATAAGATAGACATGGTATCAAGTGTGTAGAGGGCTTGACCTAACTTCCATACCCTATCAATTCTTCAATTATTTTAACCTTTTTCCCTTTTGGACATGTGCATTATTAACCTCCTTAGTACTTATCACAAAACTCATATTTGAAACCCTATCCGTGTTGTTCACACCAACTACTATAATCTATAATGTAAAGGCGGTGTAACTACATACCTGGTATTAAGGCCTACTCCAGAGCGGACCAATTGAGCGAGACGAGGAACCAGTGTATCTAATGATTCAGTATCTACAACTTTTATGCATAGGTCAAGCGTTTCCCACATGGGAGAGCCTTTTGCAATCGAAATTCTCAAATCTTCCAGCTTCTCTGTTTGGATTCCAACTTTAGCAGCATGCAACTTCAAAAGAAAAATAAATTAATAAATTAATAAAGTAGACAACACATGATGATATAAATGCTACAATGGCACAAAGGATTATGTCAAACCTCAACATAATTGAGCCCTTGGTCCTCAAGGCTCGATAAACTTTCTAGCATGCAACAAACCAAATCAGATAAATGAGGACGGAGGGCAATCCCTGCACCCTGTGAATAAGGCAAAAAATCCAAGAGAATCTTCAACAAAAGAAGAAAATGTGCCATAAATAAAAGAAGGAAATCATACACCATGGTTAGTAATTTACAATTATACTAAACCACATGACAGTTTGAAAGTTGTGCAAGCAGAAGAAATTGCTCAGGCAATGACATAATTACTAGATTCATTTTGGCAAAAGAAAACTTATTACTATATAATTGAGGTTAAGTGAGTAAATGTGTTTTGCATCCTTCCCGCAAATCATATATGCTTGGTAATATAACCCTTAATGCATAGAAGCAAGGATATTCTACTTTCCAGATGCAGAAGGCTCTCATACTCAACTGTTATACTATTGATGCCTTGATGACGAGGTTAATCTTTTTTATAGGTAAATTAATGGATGAAGAGGTTAGAATTTTAAGGCCTAGAACCTTATAATTCATAAAAGGTTTCTGACTACTAACCTCCAACTGAAGCCACAACCCCTAGCCAGGAGATAAATAAATCTCTCTTTTTTTAATAAAAGCTCTGATTATAATACTTAAAAAATGAATCGACAAATGAATAGTTGGAGCAAACTCCGTTAAATAGGTTAATTTGATACAGCACATCACAGGAGCAGTATCTTGAATTATTATCTCGTCCACTTTGTCCTGTGCTATGTACATATCTCAAAGTGCCAACCCATCCGTTCAATTGTCTTGTTTGGTTTTTTTTATTGGCACTAGGTGTTTGGAACAAAGTCCCGAATAATCCTAGGGCTGCAGAGGCTTCGGTGAGGAGTTTTCCACAAGTGCATCTCAAGTAATTCAAGGGAAAATCCCTTCAGTCCGATGGCCCCTAGAAATTGTTTGCACCCAAGAGTACGAACCTTAGACCTGGAGGGAGCATACCACCAAAACCAAGGCTCTTACCACTTGAGCCAACCCATAGGGGTTATTTTGTCTTGTAAACTTTGAATGGAAAATTCCCCTCTGCACACTTGATCTGGTTGTTTACAACAACATCAAAATGAGCAGGGTATGTAAGCCCTGTAGGAAGGAACAAAATGAGCAGGTTTTGATAAAGACGTGGGAGTGAAGACTGAAGAGTGTCATTTCAAAAAGAGATGGCAGGGCATAATGGGGTTTGTCAGATACAATTAGATGTATAACATGATGGCCAAACAACGTGCCCAAGAATATGAGGCAAAACAAATGAGGATGCTTAAAACAAATAATGGTGACAGGAAAAATAAACACAAAACAAAAGCAGATGGTGTTAAGCTATAGGAGGCACCATGCTGGTAAGCTTGAGGAAGGAATGATATGATTCAAGTTGAAAGTGGTGAAGGGAAATAAGGGTAGAGAGTGGTTAGAAATGACATGATAGTCATTTAACAAAAAGCCTAAGGGGACTTTGCATGATGGAGAAAATTTCACATAACTGACTTGAGCTGTTAGGATTGACTGTTAGGATTCAGGTTTTATTTTGTTTAATTAATTACAAAATGATGCATTAACAGCCAGCCAAACATGATCCCTATACCCAGCAAAACCTATTCTCATAAACTGATAGCAAGCAAGCTGGTAGTTGCATTATATTCTAGAAGTGTGAAGTTATTACTAATATATTGTAGATATTTAACAAAATTACTTAAAAGTATCAGGTCCTTTCATTTGTTGGTGCTATTGCCTAAAGGAAAGTCAACGCTAGGCTCAACACATCTAATTCATTGTACTATCAGTATATTATTTGAATGAACTGAGAAGTAAAATCATTCAATCACTCTGCATTGTTATTTTTAATACTGTTTCCACAATTAAAAAAATACATCCCCTTCCACCACCAAGAAAAAAGGCTTGGTTGTGACACTACAACATTTGGCAAGTGTTTGGTGATGTTTCCATAATACCGGGGTCTGTTGGACCTTTGTGTCTATAATCACCACAAGGATAGTACCATACAACACTAGAACTAGAGTTTTCTCCCATTTTCAACAGAAGCAATCCCACCACAAACTGAAAGTACTTGGTCAGCTTAAAACTAGCAGTCTAGAAGATATCAGCCTTTTTTTCTCTCAAGTTTCCAAAGGATGTATGCCAACTGCATTAATTCAATGACATGTTAGTAGACCATTTAGTGTCTGGATTATATAAACGTATACAAACTAAATGTGATATAAATGTATTTATAATTCTTTTTATGACGTGGAATCCTAAAGACCATGCAACATGTGTTTTACCAGGTTAAGCGCCGAACCCGTGTAATGCGTCCCCATCACGCGGATCAGGTAAACCATCAGCTTTTCACCGTGGAATGTGGCCCCTAGAAATTGTTTTCATCCAATGGTTCGAACCTTAAACCTAGAGGGAGCATACCACTGAAACCAAGGCTCTCACCACTTGAGCCAAGCCCGAAGAGTTCACCGGGGTGTTACAATAATGCATTCATCTTATCGCAAATAGATCAAAATATGATGCCTATATACAGGTTATAGCAACCTCTCATATAAAGACCCCAACTGTGTTGAAAGAGTCTACAAAGAAAAAAAATACACATTTTGCAGCACTATTTTAAAGCTAGTACAATATTAACAGAAAATTGTTTTTCACTCAAAAAGAATAGAGAGCGTCATGATAATGCAGAACACTGCTAACCTTTGCAAGTTTCATAACAACTCCAATAGATGCTTTCCGGATACTGTCAACTTTACTTAATATGCCTTCAGCAAGCAAAAAAGGTAGGACAATATCCATTGCTTGGCTTGCATCTGGGATGTCAGTTAATGATGCATCACAAAGTCTCATTGTCAATGAAGATACTGCACGACATAATTTGTCTCCAGAAGTGCGAACTGTCTCTTTTATGTCATCCATGGCTCGAAATGCTGCTGACCATAATTTTTTTAAATGCTTTCTGATCTACATGGAAAAAATATAGTTAATGGATACCACTATTCAGCAAGAGAGGAATGTTTAGAGAATTAGAAACATCACACGGGATCTTTTTATGCATATGAATACAGAGGCTTACTCCTGTTTATTAAAAAGTGCAGTGGTGAACATGGGTGTGTGTAAAGCAGGATTCTGGTATGCAGATAACATGATCAGAGCTTTCATTACCAAAAACAGAGATCGAATCAATAGAGTTATAAACTAGTTTTTAGGTCCAAACTACAGAAATGAAATGAGTTTTTCAATCCAACTAGAAAACAAGAATACTGGCCATGCTATTTGATAGCCATAACCAGAATAAAGTATATAATTGAATAAAAATTCAAAATACATCTTTTTAAGTTAAAAAGAATACATTGAAAAAGGCAATGTTCAAAACAAAACAAAAAATGTTGGAGTATGAGTAAAATACTCCAATGCAATGCAATCATAGAGTATATCCTCCAATACACAGTATTTTATGTATTCTGAAGTGAAATTGGTATGTATAAAATTAATAACGATGATGATAATAATAACAACAACAAAAATAATAAATAATAACAACAATGTTGAATCCAGTAAACATATGTCCTC
Source organism: Pterocarya stenoptera (assembly GCA_003123785.1). Lineage (NCBI taxonomy): Eukaryota > Viridiplantae > Streptophyta > Magnoliopsida > Fagales > Juglandaceae > Pterocarya > Pterocarya stenoptera. Next base: position 9,055 of record QEOT01006896.1, read on the forward strand.
TTTTTTTAGTATTTTTTAATGGTGCGATTAACTGTTTTTTTCCAACAAATGCGAGTTTATATGTATTAAAAAAAACTCGTGCATAATTATCACCAGCACATCTAAGAAGTTTCCACTCATTTTTACATAGGGAAGCCAAAGTTTCATAACCAGCTCTTCCTAAACTACAAAAAACTAGTACATATTTCCAAGAATTGTCAAAATGAGGGACAACGAACTACCTAGTAACTAGATTGATGGATAATATTTAAAGCTTAATGAAGTTACACAGATATGATAAGAGACAGCAGAATTTCTTCAAAGATCATGTTGCATATAAGACCAAAATAACTATAAATAATGTCTGATACCATGGGCTCTATTTGTCAACTTTTTTTGTTTTTGCTACTGTAGCACCCTAAAAAGCATCTTGTAGAATTGTTGTTGCCTTATCTACTCACCACCTAGAAACATATTTTACTCTAAGTTATTAACTAAGGAATTCTTGAAAAGAAACAGTGAAGTGTGATAACCCTGGCTTAGGCACAACTCCCCACTTAAGATACTTGAGGAGAAATTGGACTGGAAAGTTTGGGCGAGTGAGTTTCCGGCGAGCAAGTGTTAAGCGGGCAAGACATGAGGCAAACAAGTATCGGGTGAGTAAAACGGTGGGCAAGACAAGAAGCGAGCAAGTATCAGGTGAGTAAAACGTTAGGCGGACATGCGGCAAGCAATGTGCTAGGTGGGCAAAATAATAGGCGAGCACAGCCTAGGAGAACGAGGTAATTGGAACCCAGAGATTTAAGTGTCCCCAGATACCCTTAAGTTTAGAATGCTCAGAATACCCTAAGTGACTAGAAAACCTTAAGACAATGCATGGTTGCCACCTTTCATGCTAACTTCTTGACACCTCACACTTATAATTTTGACACCTCATGCTTTTGTTGCCACCACATCGATACTTGTCATCACCTGCTAGAGGAAAAGTCTGGAATAAACAAACTTCACCCGGTTCTTTTTACTGGGCGGCGTTTTCACTTTCACATGGCTATTTACCCATACTTCCATCACCGAGATCCCCCTCAAACCTCCATAGACTCGAGCAAAACAACATAGAGAGAGAGCTAGCTTATAACTCCTTCAAGAGAAGTCATCTACACCAAGGACTTATACGGGTAAGTGCATTTTGCCCTTTTAATTCAGGTTATGATTCCTACAATATTCAGTTAGTGCAAGAATTTGGTGCGACGTAATCTTTGAATCCATGAAGAGTCAGAACTTGGGTGGTGTTTAGCTATTACGTTTAACGTACAACTGGGGTCTTTTAAATTGTGGTTGTCAAGCAGTGCGTACAAGTTGAAGTTAGGTTCTGTTTCAAGCTTGTAATATGTTAATGACAGGTGATTACACAATGAATTACGAGGACAGTAACTTTACTGGAACATAGGCTAAACAATCGTATCTTTGGTTGAGTCTCCATTTTTCAGTTGTAGTGTTTAACGTGTACAGCTTGGCCGTAACAGGGAAACTTAGTTGGTAGTTACTACCCTATACTTTTTCTTTCCATTTAGAACTTCAGGAGAGTTAGATGCTTACTAAATCAGTTGCTGAAACGAAATAGCAAAGAGTTGTCTTAAAGGAGACACATTGGAGATTAGAGTTTGTAAGTAAATACAAACAAGTTCTGTTTCTGTTAAATAAGGCTTGGTTTCACCCTATGCTCTGAGTTTTGCATGATTAGGTGATCATAAAATGCAAATAGGAGGATTATAGGGATTGGAATGCAAGCAGTAAAGTTTCACGGGCCATTTAGCAAATACTCTTTTATTTGAGCAAGTTGTTAATTAGTGATTTTAGCAAGAGTTTTAATCAAAATCTAGCCTTGGTACAAGTGAATAAAAACGAAGCGAGGAAAAGTTGTAAGTTACCTTCTAAATATACTTTTGATGCGTATGATTGCACATTAACTGTGATGACATAGAATCTTTTACTTAAGTGTGTCTGTTGTATGCTTGTATGAAAATATCTCATGAACATGGCAATTCATTTCTTTTTATAAGTAATAAGAAGTTTTATTAAATCAAGTAAATAGGCATAGCCTAAGTACACATGAAGTATACAAGAGAAAACACCTAAATAGAAGCTAGGAACTAGTAGAAGCTAAAAGAAAATCATGAAAATTGTCCCCATTCAAAACAAGAAGATTCGCCCAAAGACATAAAGTAGGTAAGAAAAAGTTTGTAATTCCTCCCAGCGAACGTTCTCTATCTTCAAAGCACCGCCCATTTCTTCTTTTTTCTTTTTTCTTTTTTGAATTTTAGCACCGCCCATTTCTTTTTTTTTTTTTTTTTTGAATTTTAGCACTGCCCATTTCTTTCCAACCATAAACACCACATCAAGCATAACGGAATCATCTTCCAAATAGCAGCAATATGATGACTAGCCTAAATGCCTTTCCAACAAGCCAAAAGATCCACCATCGTCTAAGGCATCACCCAAGCAATACCCATCCTACCAATCGTCCCAAATTGTCTTAGCTACCTCACAACAAAAAAAATATATGGTCAACGATTCACCATCTTTCTTACACATGAAGTTGTCAAGATGTTCCCAAGAGACGCCAACCAGCAAAAAAAAGCAACCTTGCTTGGCACCATGGATCTCCAAATGCAGTTCCAAAGAAATTGACTAACATAATGGCAAGTCAAAGCCTTGTTAAATGAACTAACAAAATTTTTGGAATATAGTGTGCTATCAGAATCTCTCCATACTGTTTCAATGAAGGAGTCTCAATGATCATCAACTTCTTTGTTTGCCGTTAACACTAAAGATGGGTTCATCAAAACTGATCCTTATTGAAACTAAAGTTTCAAGCTCTCTATGGAAGGTAGTCGATCGGTGCATATTGTAGTGCGAGGTAGAAAGGTGGTGAATGAGTTGGCTTTGGGATCCTCATCAGTGAAATGAGTGGTGCAATATTGGAGGAGTGTGCTTGCTCAAATGGAAGAAAAAAAAAAAGGAATTTTACAAAACCTCCCCTGTAAGCAGCAGTGCTTTCATCACACAAAGAGGTTCTCATGCTTATGGAAGATTTCTTACTCTAGTGGAATATAGAGGGGGTGGAAGAAGAAGCCTTAGCATAATCCATGAAGAAGTGGAATGGAAGGGCTGGAAAAAAATGGCAATGGAGCTTCGTGAGGTGCATGAAAGCATGGGAAAATCTGGGAAGAATTTATCGAAAGGGGCTGGAACCATCTAACAAAAAGACTCGGAAAAGGGCCTTGTTTAGTCGTACGCGTAGGCTTTCTTGACTTCATGTGATGGTTCTGCCATTATATGAGTTCACTGTAGGCCTAAGGAAGCACTGGGAGGTTTTAGGGAGGGGGGCACTTTGTTCCGTGTGCAAAGCAATTAACCTCAGATAGCCTCAAAATGGAGGTTTTAGGGTCCATTTGGTAACACAACTGTTCTAAAGTATTTTAAGATATTCTTAGATATTTCCTTTTCAAACATCACTCAAACACAAAACACTTTTCAATTTCAAATTTTCAACTTTTTCATCTAATCATTACGAATTTACCAAACTCCCAAACAAAAAACAAATTCCTATAAACTTCACAAACTTCCAAACAAAAATAATATTAAAAGATTATATTTAAACAATTTTTTTTCTTTATAATATTTTTATTTAACTTTTTCTCTCCTCTTTCCCAAAACCCAATAAAACATGTTAACTCAATCCATTTCACTACTATTTACAATTATAATGAGATATTCTAAGTATCCAAATGGGGGCTTAGAAATGCGGGAAACGGTAAACAGTTTTTATCCTAAGGGTAAACCAACGATACAGGCTGGGCTTAGAATCGAGCCCATATGGCCTCAAGACCCGTAACCCAGCGTTGGCGCGCTAAGCCCAGGAACGGGCCCAGCCCTTTCGTCAACCCTGCCTCCAAAACTGAGAAATCACAGTTGGAGCCAATGAACTATCGAACGGGACATCACAGAATAGGACGCAGGACGTGGGCGATTTGATGGATGACAACCCGGTCCTCTGTTGAGGTGGCGACGGCACCAACAATACTTGAGGAAGTCATACTTGTCTCGGAGATACAAAATGTTGCCGGAATTGTGGCCTCACCAAAATTAAATTAAAACTAAGTTTAGGAGAAATAATAAACTTATTAATATGGATCCCAAAGTTTTTTGTTATACAATATTAGACTTCGTAATATAAAATCCAAATTGAAAATAGAACAAAAATCAATTAAGGTTGATGATCTAGCAGAAAAATAGTTGAGAGGTTTTATCCTCTAGACTTCATTAAGCAAGAAAAAATTTATTCAAGGTCTCAATTATAGAATTATATGTTTAATGTGACACGGAAATATCTAGATTGTGACAGGGAAAATATTTATTTAAGGTCTCAATTGTGGTTGGGGACGGCTCTGGAATTCTTTTTGGCATGATCCATGGTGTGCTGGTAAGACTCTTTGTGCTATTTTTCCAGATCTTTTTCCTATTTCTCAAAATCAGGATGGCTGAGTTTGTGGATTGTTCCAATGGATCTCCACAGTGGAATGTTCTTTTTTCTAGAGCTGCGAATGATTAGGAAATGGGGGCTGTTTCTGAACTGTTTGGTTTCTTGTATGCTACTCAGCTTGGGAGGGATAGGAGGGATAAGATGGTCTGGATGCTGACTGATAACAAGAAGTTTTCAATTCGTTCTTGGTATAAGACGTTCTAGGCCGAATGCCTGGGGTTCATTCTTTTCCTTGGAAGAGTATTTGGAAGAATAAGGTGCCATCAAAGGTTGCATTCTTTGGCTGGTCTACTTCTTTAGGGAAGATTTTGACGTTGGATAATCTCAGGAACCATGGATTAATTGTTTTGGATTGGTGTTTCTTATGCAAGAAAAATGGTGAATCAGTGGATCATCTATTATTACACTGTGATGTTATGGAATGAAGTATTCAATAGGTGTGGTATGGCTTGGGTGATGCCTTGGAGGGTGGTAGACCTTTTTGCTTGCTGGAGACGTTTAAGGGGTAAAGTGCAAATTGTCGTTCTTTGGAATATGATACCTTTATGCCTTATGTAGTGTATTTGGTAGAGAGGAATGGTCTATGCTTTGAAAATAAGGGGAGCGCTCGGGGATGAACTTAAAATATTTTTTCTTTAATTCCTTATTCCTTGGGCTTCGGCTATTATATTTAATGGAAATAGTGTCCATGATTTTCTTATTTCTTTTTCTAGTTCCTGACATGTAATAGGTTCAGTTTTTGTATACTTTCTGTGCACTTGGCTTTGCCTTGTTACTTGTCTTAATAAAAAATTTATTCATAAAAAAAATATATATATCTAGATTTTACATGAAACTTGATAAACTAGCTTACATACTAGAAAGAAAGATGACTTTCTAAAAAATCACTTGATAGTTTCTATGATGAAAATAAATTCTAAATATTTTGTTACAAAAATAATAATGAATGAATATTATTCCATGAAACATTATCGTCAGAAATTTGAAATATGTATTAACGAGGGTACCATGGATTGGGAGTTTGAGGTTATCATAGAGTTCTATGCGGCACTGTACTCCATACGTATGACTGAGGGTACCATGGACAAGATGATTTGGAGCCCATCCAAAAAAGGTAAATTCACGGTCAGATCATTTCACAAAGTTTTAACGAGCCCAGGCATAAGTACATTCCCATGGAAGAGCATTTGGCAGATGAACACTCTTTCAAAAGCAGCTTTTTGTTTGGACAGCATCATTGGGCAAAATTCTCACCATAGATAACCTAAGGAAACGTCGGGGTAATGGTGTTGGACTAGTGTTTGCATGTGTAAGAAAGATGGCAAATCAGTCAACCATTCTGTTTCCACATTGCAAGGTGGCTAGGACCATGTGGGATGATATTTTTACAAGGCTTGGATTATCATGGGTCATGCCTCGTAGACTAGTGGATTTTCTAGCAAGCTGGAGAGGTCTCCGAGGTAATTCACAAGTTGTAACAATCTGGAAAATGGTCCATATATGTATGTGTTGGTGTATATGGGAGCGAAATGATAGAAGCTTCGAAAACCATGAGGGAACAATGGAGGAGCTGAAAATTTTTTTCTTCAAAACATTGTTTTCATGGGTGGGGGGTCATTGTTTGTAACGGACTAAGGGCTGGTTTGTTTACACAAAACTATTTCATCTCATCTCACCTCATATAATCATTACAACTTTCTCAAACTCTCACATAAAATATAATAAATAATTCAACATTTTCAAATCCCAAAATAAAAATAATATTATAACAATATTTTATTCAACTTTCAACAAAACATCTCATCTCATCTCATAATCTTGTTTGGTTACACAGATGAGATGAGATGAGATAAAAGGTGAAAGTTCAATAAAATATTGTTAGAATATAATTTTTTAATATAATTATTATTTTGGGATTTAAAAAGTTGAATTGTTTTTTGTATTTGTTTGGAAGTTGGGAAAGTTGTAAGATGAGATGATTTGTGTAACCAAACGAGGCCTTAATGTATCTACCTATCCACTGCGAATATTTCATATTGTTAGTATCATGCTAGGTGCATGCATCTTAACTATCATGAATGTAAGGGATGTGTAACCAGTATTGCATCTCCTAATGTCTCGATTTTTCGTCAAATCCCAAGCAAAGATAGGGGGCATGAGAAGGTGGTATTAAAGCAATACAACCCTGGAAGATCTGCCACAAATCACCTAGGGATTTTTGTACAAGAGTTTAGGCTTGAAATGCTAATATATGTGTTTGAATCGTCCAAGATATTGTTAAGTTTGTTTGGTAATACGCTTAGACTTGTGTCTCAGGAGGAACAAATGGCACGTAATAGGGCATCTATAGAACAACTACCGGAAGGAGAAAGGCGTGAGAATGATCCTCTAAGGGACGGAAGTCAACTGATGGTAATGGCCATTAGGATGACGGAGATGATGAGGCAGCAACAAGAACTGCTACAACGACAGTTACACCAACAACAAGTGCAACTAGTATAGAACAACTACCGGAAGAAGAAAGGCGTGAGAATGATCCTCTAAGGGACCAAAGTCAACTGATGGTAGAGGCCATTAGGATGATGGAGATGATGAGGCAGCAACAAGAACTGCTACAACGACAGTTACACCTACACCAACACCACCACCAACAATAACAACTGCTTTTGGATAGTGAGGTGGTCTCAGATGATCTGTGAATAGCAATGAAAAAGTAGTGAAAAAGTAATAATAAAATATTGAATAGTAGTGAATAGTAGATCACTCCACTACCCAAACACGGCCTTAGTGTACCGATATCCAAGCTTCATGGGTATTTTAAGGAACTTCAATTGTAAAATTGATTATTTCATTTGAAGTATAATCTCAAATGTCACTTGGGCAAGGGGAAGTCATGTTCAACACCTTGACTTTCTAGAGAGATAGATTCCCTCTTCTCTCTAGAACCCAAACTATAAACGAAATGGAGAGGAAATGCTCCCTTTCCTCACCTCCCTCCACTCTTTTTCATTCACCTCCTCACCCTCATCTTCTCCAACCTTATATGAGTTCCCTTATCCTTTTTCTCCATTTTTTGCTCTCATTTTTGCTTGTTTTTTTATCTCACTTCTGGTCAAACTTTTGAGGAAAGATCTACAATACTCTGCCCATCAACTTCATATACGCCCACCACCAATGGAACCCTCTCCCCGAGATCAACCATGGCAGGCACCTGCGACCTCCATATCACAAGCACTATGGCTTCACCCACCGTCACCCATGCATGCCACAAATAGTGCCCCTTTTTGTGTTTTTTGCTTTGTTGCCAATTCTTGTCATGATTTCCCAATTTTTAACTATGTTGCATCTTTTTTCCTCCATTTTCCTTGCTTTTTTCAGAAAGGAAAAATCCAAAATCAACAGCCATCCACTACTCCACCATTGACACGCACCCCCTCTGTGGCCTTGAAACCCATTGCTCTATCATCCCCCACCACCAGTACAGAAATATCCCCTATGAGTGGAGCCGACACCACCTGACATATCGGCGCTTCTCAGGCCTTTTCTCCATTTCCAAGAGAGTTTTTTGTTCTTTCTTTTCTTGAGTTCTTACTTCCTATTCAAGGATCTGGAAGACAAGGGTGTGGAAAGTTCTATCAGATGCCTTGGGGCAATCAACTGCTACACATTTATCCATTGCGTCTTCACATCGGATAACTGCAAACCTCTGCGGTTTTGCATTCAAAATCGTCTTTTGGCTGTCACTTCCTTAGCCTACTCGAGGAATGTGGGCCCAAACCAAGCTTTAGCTCCATTGCCCTTTTCTTGTTTTTTAAATTGTATATCTATTGATTGTAACGGGGTATTTTGTCGAGGTTCACCACCCCCTCATTTTGTATCTTCCTTTGTAGGTTAATGAAATCTTATTGGCTCCGGCTTTCCTTGGATTGTTACAGATAGTATCAAAGCCAACTTCAACCAAAAGCGTGGGACTTGACCCATGTCACCTACAACAAGCTGGGCTGATGAGGACGTCATGGATGTAATAGGGAGAGATTGTAATATCCCAAACTTAGAACAAAACGGTGGTGAATAGGATTATGCATTGCTTGATACTCCAAATGTAACATCGACTAGTCCTTTAGGAGTATCAACCTAGGTATGTATCCATCACTAGTGCTTAGTGGTTATTAGGTGTATCTTGTATATACTTCATGTGTACTTGGGCTATGCCTTTTACTATCAATAAAGTTTTACATTTACTTATAAAAAAAAAAGATATGGTTTGGGCTTCCCATGGGTTATTACAGTCATCGTTGCACCCTCCACACACAGTGAAAGAGAGCTCTCCCCACACTGCATGAGGGATCTCCCTACCACCACATAAGGATCTCCCCTCATCCTATGGTGTGGACAGGATAAGCGAGGATCTCCCTTCCTGCAGACGGCACAAGCCCTCTTTGCCAGACATAAGAGCATGGAGGTGACTGATCCCTTCATGCATAAGATGAGTTACCAAATAGGATCTTCAATTGCATTCTAAATCAACATCCTAATAAGCAAAAGATGAAATTTTGAACTAAATCCCAAAATCGGTAGCATAATATCTACTGATAGGCCAGTAATTGCTTGAAAAGAATTGATAAAAATCTCCTTACCTGATCAAATTTTCGTCCTTGGATGATATCTGCAAGGGCAATACAGGATGCCTCACGAGATCGCCAAAGCCTTGACCCACATTGTATCAACAAATCATCAATAATGAGATCGAAGTTTTCATCAATTGTTTTCTTTGAGTCTGACACTAGTGACTTCCAGATGAGGGCCATTGCATCCTTAAACATTCCGTGAACAAAAGGCCATGAGTAAACAAGAAGAGATTGTTATATATATTGTCATATCATTTGAAATAAGTGGGAGGTAGAAATACCACTTTTGGAATCATACACAAGACTGCCAAAAAAACTCAATAATGTCGAAATGATGTTGATACATTATGAAATATGTAATATTTATAGTGTGATAATTTGTTAAACTAGTGAGAGCCCTCAACAATGTACCTGCACATTTTTGTCAGGATCATATTGGTAACGAACAAGCCTAGGAATCAACAAACGTAAGTGTGGCTTAATAGCATCCCCAGCTTGCTTTGCTATCTTAGAAAACCCAAAAGCAGCACCCCTCTTAGAATTTAAAGAAACTTGATAATTAGCAAGATCCATAAACTTATAAATTAAGTCTGGCTGCCCCATCTCATTTGCTAAGCTGCAAAGCTCCTTATATGTGCTCAGCTTCCCTCCACTAAGACTTTCACCAATAGTACCATCTTGAAACACTTCAGAATCTTCAACAAGCTGCAATACAAAAAAGCTGGCCTCAATCTTAAATGCACAGAGAGAGAGAGAGAGAGAGAGAGAGAGAGAGCAATACAATATATCAGAATACCAAAATACCTTGATGGCTCTTTTCCTCTTCCCTGAACCAGTCAGATTGCTTACAAGTGCATTCACCAAATTTGTCTTCATTGCTGCATCACCAAGTTCATACACTATACTCATGCCATGTGAGGCCAACTCTTGTGTGAGTTCATTTTGTTCCCCAAGTAGTTGTGAGAAAGCCTCCTGCACTAATACCAAATTATTCAACCCTCCAATCCCAATTCCGGTATTACAAGAAGCCAGAAGTAAAAGAATGTCCTAAGAACAAATGGCATCCTCCACTTTTTTTTTTTTTTTGATAAGTAAGAAATTTCATTGATCAAAACTAGGCAAAACCCATGTACACAGGAAGTATACAAAAGAGACACCTAGTTACGTTCTAGAAGGCTGAAAAATGGCATCCTCCACTTAACCATTTGGTGTTAAAAAACAATAAACAAAACACTTGGCTGTCCATATTTCTCATTGACAGCTTCAGCATTTGCACTATTTACAGCAGAAAAGACATCGTTTTGCAGAAAATATCATCACGTTCAAACAACCGAAGAACTGAGAATCTCACTGTCATGCTGAGCCTGAAAATTTCTAAACTTTGAAGGTGTTTTTTGAACACCAATACAAAACCTGTCTTTTCTGACAACTCATTTATAGAAGATTGGAAAACTGAGAAACTCATCCCTACAATCAATCTACTACAAATTTTTTGATGGGTAATCAAGAAGATTTATTCATAAGGCATAGCCAAGTACACACTACTACAAATTTGTGGTAAGTAAATGATAAATTTATGCATGCTGTCCATTCTGACAATCAGAGTTCCGAGTTGTAATTTTCAAAACGTGTTTATGACTAATCACATCATATAACTTGATCGTACTTGGAAATACACACTGATTACTAAAAATAGATTTTTAAGACCATGTTAGAAGCCAGGAGTAGAATAAACCCAGCACTGTATACACCATGAAAGCCACTCCCAGTGACTGTCCAGACCTTTTTGAGCAAGGTTCCAAGTCTCTAAAGGCCATAGGTCGTAACCCAGTTTGAGTCATTGCTTGTTTACGGACAAATTGGACTCAAAGAGAATGACACCACAATCACAAGGCTGGTTACACATCTCACACTTCCACACACACGCTGTCATGTATACAGACACTTGACCATGACAGCCTAAAAGCTCACTTTTAGGCCCGACAACAGACCTGGACAGAGACCTTAGAAGGACTATAGGACCCCACAAATGAACTAACTAGCCCTAGCACAATAAACCTTTCCGACCACCTAAAAAGTGGCATATACATGCTAGAAGCAGTAACTTTAAGGGAATTTTAAGGGCCTTGAGTCTAAACGATGGTAAGTATAATCTAGCTAAACAGGTATCATTGCATCTAGCACACGAGTTTCATGTTTAACATGGGTAAATGTTGTGATTAATCATGAATGAAAGTATAAGTTTCTTTGAAAACACATGTAGAAACCAAGGAAATCATATCTGTCCAAGTATGCTATGTAACAAGGGACTTTCAGCATTAGCTCAAGTAAAAAAAATGCCAAATGGTAATAGCTACAGATGTTTTTATTATGTTGCTAAGTGTGGAAGTTGAGCAAGCTAGGAAGCAAGGTCAGTATGCCTTTGTTTCTTCAATTTCAATAAAATGTTTCTTTTCGAAATTTGTGTTTAAATAGTAAAGCTTTTTCTTTGGCAGCCCTATTTATGCATAAAAAATATGAAAGAATGAGAATGTAAATTGTTTGTGCGTATGCTTCCACTATGTGATGTGAATATAATAAATACTTATGTTAAATGATGAAAGAAAGAAAGGAAAGGAACCTGATATGACTGTATGAGCAACATAAATAAATTTTAAATGTTTTCCTCAACCTTATGTCTGTTGAGCAATATTGGTACGAGAGGATCATGTGCGGATGGCAAGCCATCTTTTACAGTCCACCAAGAATGGCTCACTCAAGAACACCTAGTTTATAGAGTGATTTCCATCTCCTTGACTAGGTTCCACCTATGGATGCAGGCATGGAACCATGATGTTCAAGTTCTTATACTTGGGGCATAAATGTGCATTGCCAACCAGAGATGAAGGAAATGGTTTGTGATGTGTGATCGTTCTTGAAGTCTATGCATGGTATTTAAAGGTGAAGATTTGTTTATTATCTTGTTTCCTGTAGGATGTATATACTTACTGAGTACTTACAAAAATATTATTTATCAAAATGTATATACTTACTGAGTATTCACTCACTTTATTTTTATGTTTTAAACAGGTATTGAGAAGATTGAAGATGGGTCAGTAGGCTAGACTTAGCATTGGAGACCATGATCTAGCCTATAGAGTAATTCTATTATTAGACAGTTTTCTTTATGAGGACCTATTATTATTTAAACTTATGGATTTTCCTAAACTTATGATTATTTAAATTTTATTAATTAAATTTTCTATTATGTTTAATTGTTTACGGATCTTTTATAACCTGGCTCATGGAATGGAAATGAAAGCGACATATCTAACCCTAGAGGGAAAGGGGTGTTCTACTTACAGGGAAGCCATGAGCAGAATCTTATAGAGAATCCTAAAGGCAAGCAACGTCTACTCCCTTGGTTGTGCTCTACGAAAGAAACTGAGTACAAGTGGCATTGACTTCAAGAATGAAACTTCAACAAGGGTGCACAATGGATCTCTGTTTTATTCTAAAAAACTATTTTGCCTGCTTCAAAATTCTTAGGCAAAAGCTAAAACAATTCAACCACCTTGCAAAGGAGATGCTCATTCAAATCAATTACTCTCTCCCAACCAGTCAAGGTAAGAATTTTGGAGAGGAAGGCACTTGTGAAGCCATAGTCTTATTAGAATCTGCCACATGCACTTCATGCATTGTCATAAATGTCGTACCTCAATTTTTCTGAACTTTGGTCAATTACCTTTGTGGGGGCGGCTGCACTATTTTCATAGCAAACATCAAAATTATGGAATCTGGAATTCAAAATCCACAGAAAGAGTTTTGGCTATTCCCTACACTCATATCTGGGCAGTTAGTGAGGCTCATAGAAGTACAATATTTCAGGAGTTTAAAGCCTCATATGTTTCATCTTTACAAGGGAAAGTATAGTAAAACCTCCAGTTTAGAGGATGCTCTTTCATTCTTTCACATACATCAATGGAGGCTACTCTTTTTTAGGTCCATACTCTTAAACAAGGGGAGACGAGCATAGCAAAAAAGGGGAAATGGTCCTATCTAAATCTCTTCGTGCTCTGCCATAAGAACTTAAGCAAGAGTGTTTTGTGGATTAGGAGTTGTGGAAAGGACTTTGATTTTCTTATCTTTACAAGTTAAACTTAGTACCCCGGATTTCGGTGGACAGAAAGTTTTTCTTCTACGAAATATGCTGGCTTCTACTTTTTCAATGAACAGAACACAAACAATAATGACCAGTTCAGCAATCACTATTTCTTCATTCTTTCCAATTTCTGTAGTTTCAAAACATTTAAGGCTTCGTTTGGTTACTGAACTCAACTGACTTCAGCTGAGTTCAGTCTAATTTTAAGCTGAGTCTAACATCCAAACACTCAACTCTCAAATTACTAAACTCATCCCAACTCAAAACCTTCTTACACGTGGAACCCACAATATTTTTCAACTTAAAACATCTTTATACGTGGGACCCACAACCTTTTTCAATTTCCCATAAAAAGTACTAAACTCATCTTAACATCCAAATATACTTTAAACTCAGTTTAGATGGGTCCGACATAATTCTCTTCACTTCCCAACTCACTACTACTCATAAAGAACTCAACTCAGCTGAGCTCAGTTCAACATCCAAACGCAGTCTTAAATTCCAATGTAAGGTCATCTCATAAAACTGCAGCACTGCAGAGATCATGTACGAACTGCCTTGAAATTGAGTACATATGCTGCCTTCAGAAGACCAGAACACTTGGCAAAAGTCCAGTGCAAGTGGATAACTCTCAAAAATATGAAAGAGAAAAAAAAAATGAAGGTGAATATTTTGACTTCTAGTGTAAGGGAAAACCTGAATTTCAGGAAGCATTAATTGTATGGCCTGTTGATGGCCACAATATATTGTTAGTGATAGCAGCCAGACAGTTCCGGCACAGCGCTCTTCTTTTCTGGTACTGTATAAAAGATCATCAAAAAGCTTTCGAGTAATTGCATCTCTAACCATGATGCTATAATCTTCATTCAGCTCAATTTTCCCAGTAGGACTATATTTTGAGAGAGATGCGCTCACATCTCCAGTAAGGAACTTTGAAGCCATGGAAAGAGAAGTATAGTTAGTCTTGAGAATCACATCAGCAGTCACAGGTACACCACCCCATATGAACGATAGAGCCTCCCCAGAAGCAAAGAGGATATCTTCGACCTGTACAACCCCAAAAAAACGCGATTATTAGTGGTTTTCCAATCATAGAACTGAACAAAACCTGCCAAAGTCGATCAAATTTAAAATAGAGGTGTCAAGAAATAAAAAACAAACTGAGAACCAAATTTCATGTACAAGTATATAAAATCGCAAAGTAAAATGTGCAAGATAAAGAGGAATGAAATATCCATATGGGCATTCATACTCCTGTTTTCAAATACATTTGCTTCCGATGAGAACCAACTCCTAGACAGCACCCCTCAAGACATATATAAGCATTTCCTCATTTTCTGCGAAGTTTATTTGACTTCAAAAAATTCAATAATCTTTACCTTAGGTAAAGTGAATAAGATAATAAACTTCGCCTCAATTGTTATAGATATGGCAACTAAGGCTGCTGTTTCCGTTATTATATAATTTTAAGACACAAGGTATCCCCCATATAATATTGAATAATTTATAGATTTAACCTAGACCAACCAGAATATACACATATTTGGTTGGATCAGTCTGTTGTTGACTGGAGTAATTTTTTGTGAAGCAAAAAGAGAAATGACCATCCTTGGCCTGGATTTGGCATTAAAAAACTGGAAAAACGATGTAGATTCATTTAACTACTTATGAATGTACAGAAGCACAGTCAGTACTAAAAGGAAAAAAACTCACCTTAGATCGGCTGAGACTGAAAATCAAGTTGAGGGCAATATTTAGAAGTGAAGATGATGTTTCCTTTACACAGATATGTCCTATGGATATAACAATCTTAGGGATCGCTTTGATATCATCACCAGAGAGTAGCTTCCTCAACTTTTCTTGTAAAACCATCAGAACGTCAACTGCAGTGTAATAGATGGGTTAATGATATCTCAAGTCTTGGTGCAAAAATATTAGAACTGCAGTTTAATCCACTAGATTTAAGCAGAGGGACAAAAAATCGACCTGATTTAGAATCAATAATAACTGGGGGCAATGAAACACGAAGCCCAATATGGCCTAGTGCCTGCATTCCAACTGAGGCCAGTGGTGGGGTCTCAGAAATAACAACATCAACCAGGCACTTGAGTGTATTCTGAAACAATGACTCTGGAATCTGCCAAAAAATGTCGGACAAAACTACAAACATAAGTGCTGAAACAGAAACTGATTTTCAATATGATTTGCTAAATTAAGATCCATTTATTTCAAGCTTTTCTATTTAAAAGAACACTTCCTCCCTCGCTCCCTCCCTCCCCCCCCCCCCCNTCTGATTGCTGCTCGGTCCATGGTGATTCTCGCTGGAGACTCCTTGTGTCGCCACTTTTCTTTGTTGTTGTTGTGATTTTAAATTAGTTTTGGCCCATGGCATTGTTTTTTTTTATTTTTTCTTTTTTTGATAGGTAAGTTTGGCCCATGGGATTGTCGAGTAGCAAATCTTTTTTCTTGTCAAAGGAGGGTTTTTCAGTTTTACAAATAACCAAATGATGCAGAGGGGTAAGGTCTCGATCCCTCTCCCTCTACCTCTCACTCTCTCCAGATCTCCCACTCTCTCCCTCTCCCTCAGTGATGGCTGTTTGCTCCATTGTGATTCTCGCCGGAGACTCCTTTCTAGCCACTTATTGTGATGATTTCATATTAGTTTGGTCTATGGGATTGTTGAGTAGGGTACCCAATGAAGCCAATTCTTTCGAGTTCTGGGCAAAGGAGGGGTTTTTAGATTTACAAATAACCAAATGATGCATAGGGGTAAGTAAGATTGGTATCCATGAGTATGACTGTGTGGGCTGGCTTCTAAGGATAATGAAGACGTCGCACAAGGGTCCAAGGAATTTGTGAAATTGTGTAGGGTGGGAAACAAAGCTTTTCTTGCCTGACGGTGTTCTAATCCCAAATCTCCCTATAAATATCTCCATTCCTCGTGTTACCTGGAAAAAAACCATAAACCAACCAGTCCAGCACCGTGATCAATTTTGTGTTGGAAATTTTAGGAAGCAACACTCCAAGGTAAGTAGCTTGATCATAAATTAGGATTAACGTACGTTAGTTAGTTATATATATTATTATTAAAGCGAATTCTTTGGAAGCCAATGTTTACGTACCACGCATGTCATGATATTTGTAAGCATGTCATTCATCATGTTTCATTTTACATATTATATTTATGTATGTATTATGCATCTCACGTTGCATAAGACACGTAAGCTTTCATAAAATCAAATGTAAGATAAACTCAGAACAGCTAATCAGATGGTCATTCTGATGAATGATACTAATACGAATTTATGGGTGAATGTGCAAACCACGGACCTAAACGTGGTCCACCATAGTATGCTAGAATAATATTAGAGGCTCCCCTTCCGGCCGCTGGATGTGGGGCCGGTGTATAACCTTACACACAGGGTTAAGTGTGTAGGCCAGTAAGGTAAGTATGATAAGTAAAATAATTCAAGATAAGTCATGCATAGCATAAGCATACGTATAAATGATTATGATTTTAAGTTCTCAGCATGAAATGTTTTATGAAAAAATCTTATAAGTATGTTTACATTATGATAGGTTTATTACTGAGTCATCGACTCATTTTAGTTTCTTTTATGTTCTTAAACCAACTTAGGTCAGAATATTTATGAAGGTAGAGCTGCAGGATAGAACTTAGTCTAAGGAGGCATGACAATGGCCTAGATCATGTACAGAAAGTTTAAGTTATGATTTTTTATGGCACAATTTTTGAGAAATTTTAATAAATGCTTCCGTGCATTCTCATTTATTTTTTTTTATAATTAAACGATTATATTAATAAAAATAGGCATAGCCCAAGTACTCAAGATGGTATACAAGAGGTAACACCCATCTAGGACGAGGAAATGGAAATAAGAAAATCATAAAGATCAAGGCCATTAAAATCAACAACTTTGGCCCATAAAAGCAAAGTTCTAACAAAAAATAATCTCAACTCCTCTAGTGTGTGCTCCTTGTCCTCAAACGTTCAGTCATTACGCTCCTGCCATACACACCACAGAACACAAATAGGTACCATATTCCATATAGCTGTAATTTGTGGAAAACCGCCTAGATTTATCCAACTGGCCAAAAACCAAACCACTATAGCAGGCATAACCCAAGCTAGCTCTAACCGTTTGAATATATCATCCCATAAAGCTCTGGCAACTTGACAATGCAAGAGGAGATGATCCACAGTCTCGCCATTGTTTTTACACGTACAACCCTAGTCCACTATGATCACCACGCATTTCTACAAGTTCTCCATCGTCAAAATCTTGCCCAAAGAAGCAATCCAAGCAAAAAACGAAGCTTTGGGAGGCGCTTTATTTCTCCAAATCGTTCTCCATGGAAAGTGGTTATTCGGCAATTGTGTGAGAGAGTTATAGAAAGATCGAACCAAGAATATACATTTTCCTGCCGATACCCATCACAATGTGTCAGCTCTTTAAGGGCTCGGTTTTATGGAAGACGAGTCGAAAGAAGTCCTCAAAGCTATCAACTTCTCAATCTTGGGCAGCCCGAGTAAAGCTCACATTCCATTGGACTAGGCCCCTAGATATCTCCATTAGTTCCACCATTGAAGCTTCTTTCTCACCTGCAATCCTGAAAACTGAAGGGAATGAGTCCTTGAGGGCATTTTCTCCACACCACAAGTCGTGCCAGAATTTTATTCTTGAGTCATTCCCAAGCACAAGTCTAGTGTGGCAGGCAAACACCCCCATCCTTGTCTAATGTGCCTCAACACTCCCACTCGATACGCCCCTTTTACCTCCCTAGTGCTCCATCTCCCCCACATACCTCCAAATGTACATTCAATCACCAACTTCCAGAGCTTCCGGTTCTTAATTGTATCACCACAACCATTTCTTAAGGAGGGCCCAATTGAAGACCCTCAAATTTCTAATGCCCAACCCACCAGAAGAAATTGGGGAACATACCTTATCCCACTTAACCAAATAGAATTTGAATTCATCCCCTAGACCACCCCAAAGAAAATCTCAATGAAGTTTCTCAATACGGGCCAACACACTCGCTGGAATTGGGAATAATGATAAAGAGTAAGTTGGTAAATTTGACAGAGTGCTCTTGATTAACATGATCCTGCTACCTTTTGACAAGTACAGTCTCTTCCAACCTGCCAATTTACATTCAATCTTCTCAATTATTGTATCCCAAATGGGTATGGCCCTTGAGGCAGCCCCCAGAGGAAGACCAAGGTAATTCATGGGGAGAGAGAAGACCTTACATCCAAGAGTGCTGGCCAACTACTGGATGTTGCGGATGTTAGCAACTGGAACCAACTCAGACTTGGCTAAGTTCACTTTCAAACCAGACACAGCCACAACAAAGTAGAACTGCCCTCAGTGCCCAAATATGGCTTTGTTCTGCCTCACAAAAAATTAGAGTATCATCTGCGAACAACAGGTGAAAAATGTTAAGAGGATCACCGACCGGAAATCCAGCCACATAACCTCTGTTAACCAAGGCCGAGATCATTCGGCTGAGCGCCTCCATGACAATGACAAACAAGAGTGGGGACAAAGGATCCCCCTGTCTTAACCCACGGGAGTTGTTGAAGAAACCCACCGGACTGCCATTCACCAACACCGAGAACTTCACTGTTGATATGCACCATTTGATCCATGAGCACCATCTCTCCCCAAAGCCACACCTCTCATGCAAGTAAAATAGGAACTCCCAATTAACATGATCATATGCCTTCTCCATATCCAGCTTATATAAGACACCCGAGTTGCCAGATTTGAGTTTACCATCTAGGCATTCATTGGCAATGAGAACTAAATCAAGAATTTGTTTGCCCCTTACAAATGCGTTTTGCGGTTTCGTAATGATCTGCCCCAAAACCTCCCAAGGCGATTTGCAAGCACCTTGGAAAGAATCTTGTACATCCCATTCACAAGACTAACGGGTCGATAATCCTTCATCTCCAATGCCCCAATCTTCTTAGGAATGAGCACAATGAAAGTGGCATTGAGGCTTTATTCAAATTTTACAACCGAGTAAAATTCCTGGAACACCTGCATTAAGTCCTCTCTCACAACATCACAGCATGATTGAAAAAATCTCATAGAAATGCCATCTGGACCCGGTGCTTTGTCTTTGACCATCCTCCTCACCACCCCATCGTCTGTCTCCTGAAACGACCTCTCCAACCAAGAAACATGCTAGTGATCGATGGATTCAAAGGCTAATCCATCAAGCTTAGGCCTCCACCCCACATGTTCAAACAACAAATGTTCAAAGAAACCAATAATACGTTCTTGAATCACAGGGGCTTCTGTGCGGACAGCACCATCTATGTTCAACATCTCTATGGTATTAGTTCTCCTATGCAAATTGGCCACTCTATGAAAAAACTTTGTATTTCAGTCGCCTTCTTTCAATGACAATGCTCGTGATTTCTGGCGCCAAGAGATCTCCTCCAATAAGGTAACCCTCTCTAATTCTAATATTAATTCAGTCTTCCGGGAGCTTTCTTCCATAGAGAGAACCTGACCCTCCTGTACCCGCTCTACTTCCTGTAACTCTGCCACCATGGAGTTCTTACATTCAGCTATATCACCAAAGGATTGGGCATTCCAAAGCTTTAAATCTTTTTTCAAAGCTTTTAGTTTGCCCTCAAAAATGAAACTAGGGGTGCCATGAATCTAGTATGAAGACCACTATTGTCTGACCCTTTCAACAAAAACCTTCTGTTTTCAACCACATATTTTCAAAGTTGAAATCCCGAGTCCCTCCTTGAATACCACCACAATCCAACAAGATAGGAAAGTGATCCGAAGAGAGGTGAGGAAGTCTCTTTTGGCATAGCTCCGGATAATGCGTTTCCCACTTCGAGGAGACTAAAAATATGTCCAGTCGAGACCACGTTTGATTGTAGGACGACGTGCATGTTCCTCCCATAAGAGGAATGTCCACTAGGCCCAGCTCGAAGATACACTCCGAGAACTCCATCATTGCTAGCAGCAACCTAATTTCTCCCGATCGTTCACTTGGGAATCTTATAACGTTGAAATCTCTGCCAATGCACCATAGCAGGTCCCACCAGCCATGCACACCCACTAACTCATCCCATAACAGTTTTCTTTCGCTGTCCAAGTTCGGCCCATAAATACCAGCAAAGGCCCACCTGAAATTATTTTCTGCACTCTTAAAGGAGCAAGCCACTATGGATTCCCCGATGTACTCCTCAATTTGCTACACCACCCTTGGGTCCCACATAACTAATACTCCTCCTGAGGCCCCCACTGATGCAAGGTAAGCCCAATCTACATATGGACAGCTCTATAAGCTACGAACAATTCTTCTTGAAATGGCTTTCAATTTAGTTTCTTGTAGGCACACAATGTCCTCCTTCCACCCACAAAGCAAGTTTTTATCCGAAGTCGCTTATTGGTCTCATTAAGCCCTCAGACATTCCAGGATATGATTTTGGGCTTTATAAAGAAAAAGCTAGCCCCTTCCCTTTCGATCTTGTTTTGCTTCAACTTCCCTCGAAGTTAATAGACCAAGTTAACCTCTTTAGCCCCCACTGTTTTTTTTATCCCGATGTCTTAATCTGATCTCGTCCAACTTCAATGGCCGTAAGAAAAGCCATGAATTGCTCCTCAAAACCCGAGCATTCAAGCCCCACACAGTGTTGGATTTCCGACACCATATGTAAAACCCAATCGAAAGCTTGAAGCTAATCTGGTAGCAAATAATTTAGGGGTGTGGGCTCTCCTACCATGTCAATCTCATCCCTACTTGCCCCCTGCAACTCCACCGACACTCCCATCTCCCCCTCATCATAGAAGGACCTGCAATCCTCTTGAAGTGCGTCGAAACTAAGGATCTGCAATCCTCCTGAGGGCCCTACATCGCCACCCCCAACACTTTGAACCTCTATACACAGCTCTCGGGCCCCCTCTACCTGTTGAAAATCCATTGCCAGCCTGATTACCATCTGAAAACCCACCGTCGGCGTTGTTTGTCCCTGCTGTGTCGGAGATCCTATGCTCGACAGTGAGGGAATGTCGGGTAACATCCATGGGGAGCTGCCGTCAACCTCTGTCCACATCTCGGCACACAAAGTGTGTGAGAAAACCCCTGAGAGCCCTTCACAAGTGAGGAGACCACATGAAGATCCACCGTCGGTGTCGTCTGTCCATTTTGTGCCGAAGATCCAACACTTGGCAATGAGGGAACGTCGGGAACCATTTATGGTTCTACTGCCTTCAAAGATTCAACCATCGACTTCACCGTAGTGCCATCAGAGCCTCCGTTGAAGTCTGAGAGAGCCTTCTCCATTGAGGTTGCTTGGTTCCCGCCGGTGGAAGGCCCTGCATCACATGGGCTAGGCTCAGTCCCAAACCCCTTTTTTCTCCACATGGGTTGGGTCCCGAGTGTTTCCTTGCCTCTGTTTTGCCCCATGGGCTGAGGCCCAAAAGGGCAGCCCAATCTTTGTCCAGCCTTCAGCTACCCATCAGCTTGCAGCATCCCAGCATGACCAATTGCCTCCAAGCCCAAACCCAAACCATGCTTCTCCTCAACGCACCATATTAATAAATCTACCTCCTCCTATAATTCACTCAAATGGGATTTTACGTCCAAGAGTAATCTGTGCACGCCATCCTCTGCCAGACCAGCATGGTGCCTGCCACCACTTCCTTTTCGTTGTGTACTTGTTGTGCCAACTATATGAGGAAATTTTCCAGTCCCATAGCCGTTGCTGGTTCTTCTAGTGTCTAATCTCTGAGCTGCCACCTGCCACCACTTCCTTTTCATTGTGTACTTGTTGTGCCAACTATATGAGGAAATTTTCTAGTCCCATAGTCGTTGCTGGTTCTTCTGGTGTCTAATCTCTGAGCTGCCATAGCACCACTATCTCCACTCTTGTTCTGCTCCTGGGACTGCAGCGGTGCCACTGTTTGCACCAAGGCCTCCCTGTATGATCAAGTTTGCTGTTGATCCACCACTTCCACTAGCCTCAAACACCTCTGGGACCCCTCTTATTTCCTCCCTGTTCTACAAACTCCCACAGCGCCTGCGCCATCCTCCTCCATCCCTTGACCCTCCCTCTCTTCTGGTATAAAAATAAAGCAACGTCAACCACCACCATCGTACTCCACTAAAGCCATGTAACGGCCACGGACATTAGAACACCTCTGTGCAATGAAGCTTTTGTTCCCCTCCCTTGTCGTGGTGTAAAAATCCCTCTTTTCGCCCTTCAGACAATCCTCCATTGTTTTGGCTAGCCACTGCACTGTGGTCATCCCTAGCCTCATCTCTTGCACTACCTTCCAGCTCCTCTCAGTGATAAACATGGAGCTTCCATCCTTCGACAACACAAAAACTTTTGATTCTATGACTAAATGTTTTGGGGAACCCATTGTCATGCAAATCACACCTAAATCTCTAATATTCAAACCTTAATCTCGCCGCTAATACCTCCATCCATCACTGAAAAATTCATGCGTGAAAGAACCCATGCAGAGAAACACTACTATGCAGTCATTGAAAAATATGCATGAAAGAACCCATTGTCATCGCCGCTAGGCAGCATTTTGAACCCCCCATTTGTGATTTCAGTATTTTAATTCAAAACAACTCTATTTATTATAAAGAATCTTTGTACTTCGTTTCCTTCAGAATAAAAGAAAATATTTTTAGGTCAAGTTCAGTAGTAGCTCTCCGGCTCCCGAGAATTTCTAAAAGTGACTATTATTAACCCGGGGTGCGGGGTGTTACAAAAAGAGACCATCGAGTAAAATTGGGCACATTTCAGGGCCTTCACAAGAAAAAAGGGTCCATTGAAGCTCTACTGATTTTGTCCTTTTATAATACGTTCTGATTTTGATATTTGGTTTTTGTTTCGATTGATTTTTTATCTTGTACGGCTTCATTGTGGAGCAGGGGCCGAGGCATATGGCCACCCCGCCCAGGTCGGGGTGCAGGCAAGGAGGGCAACTACCATCCCATATAGGACAGGTAGTAGCCCTAGTTGACACTAAGCTTTCCATCAAATATTGTTTTAAAAGAGGGCCATAATGGTAATCCACCATAAGACATACGAGGAAAACACACATGGCAACCCAGCAATGCTGCCAAGTTGCCAGTGATAACCTCCTTATACAAGCCACCCCGCCCAGGTCGGGGTGTGGGCAAGGAGGGCAGCTACCCCATATAGGACAGGTAGCAGCCCTGGTTGACACTAAGCTTTCCAACAGATATTGTTTTAAAAGAGGGCCATAATGGTAATCCACCATAAGACATACGAGGAAAACACACATGGCAACCCAGCAATGCTGCCAAATTGCCAGTGATAACCTCCTTATACAAGATGCCCTCAATTCATAAGGAAAAAGATAATGATGCGACAGAAAGCATTAAAATATATAAGGTAGAAATGCAAATGTCCAACTCACAGTAGGCACTCTAGACGTACAAGCTGCAGTGATGTATCCTATTGCACATAATGCTCCATGCTGAGTCTCAAACCTAAAGCAAAAAACAGAATAAATAAAGATTGAGATATTTAATATGATTTCCATCATCGGCAGCATATATTAAATTCCTTACAAAGTGCACTCAACAAACCTTAACTTTTGTGTTCCAGTGATCAAGGCAATCAGCTCAGAAATAAGATCAGTTGATGCAGATATAGGAAGAGCAGAGGAAGCTATTCCAAGTAAGCGTGCAGCAGATTCACGAGTATCCAAGTCGACATGACCAAGTAATTGCTTTAGCCAGGATGATTTTAGAGCATAGTGTGATTCTATCACCTATAAAGAGCAATAAATGTAAGAAATAAAACATAAAGCAGAAAGAAGCAACCAAGCAAGAGAATCTGAGCCAACCTCAGGAACGCGAGATGCAACCGCTACCAATGCCTTGGAAGCATTGGCATGCAACTCAACAGAACCTTCAAAAGACATAGCATGCTCTAGTAGTGAACACATTGCCTCAACTGAAGGCCGAAATTTAGACGATCCTTCTAAAGAGTTGTTCATCTCCAACTCTGACTCAAAGCACTTCAACAAAAATTGAATCATAACCACATATGTTTTTGATGTAAAAAGAAGCTTTTGTTGCCTGTTTTCCTCTGAATTCAACAACATAGGCTGCTGTTTAACAATATAATCCAGCATGTCACCAAGCTTTGGATATTGAAGGTCAAGATTTTGCCTTTCTGTTCGTCCATCATCTTTAGCTGGAAAAAGGCCCTCTAGTGCCATTTCCCTAAATAACCAGAGGCAAAAAGAAAGAGGATGCCAATGTTATAATTTGTTGATAAAATCAAATGAGGATGCTGAGTATATCTTGTCATCTGAAAATGCAAGGAAACTACATGATAAGAAAACAACATATCATCATAGATCACTTAACAATAAAAAATAACG
Source organism: Pterocarya stenoptera (assembly GCA_003123785.1). Lineage (NCBI taxonomy): Eukaryota > Viridiplantae > Streptophyta > Magnoliopsida > Fagales > Juglandaceae > Pterocarya > Pterocarya stenoptera. The sequence continues at coordinate 33,775 of QEOT01006896.1, forward strand.
ACAAGAACAACCAGAAGCTAAGTTAAATTTCTTACACTACACAAAATAAATAGTACACAACTATGGCATACACATCTAAGAATCAGAACAATTATAATCAGATACTTACCATATATACATGTATATATATACATATATGAGAGAGAGAGAGAGAGAGAGAGAGAATTTGCTGCAAATAGAATTTTTTCTACTGCAAAAGCAAAATGATTACCTTAGAAAAAAAGCAAAATGAATAACATTACCTTATATCCAACTTAAAATCTGCTGCCCCAAGCATACAAATAAACCTACTTGGGCAATGTTGCAAATCATATAAAGATGTAGCCCATCTCAGAGCACAGAATCGTACTTCACTTTGTTCCTGTGAAACGCCAAGAAATTAGCCATCAATGGTGGAGTGGCAAGTTCCCAGTGAAGCAAAAATCAAGAAATTATTATTCTTAAAAGGTAGACCAGAGAGCAACAGACAAACAAAGTTCGCCAACTGAAAATGCACAATACCTCTTGAGAATATTTCAGCAAAAGTGGCTCCAAATCCTTTAACACTGTTGTGGGGGCTCCCTGCCACTCAGATGATAAATCAGCTTAGATCGATACAAAGGGCAGGTGAGTGAAAATTACCAAAACGAAAGTTATTTTGAACAACCTAGCTTGGATATTAAATTATCAGATATTCTCAGCAAGCTCATTTTATTCAGGAAAATCTCAATTTTAAGGTACATCATAGAACAAGATTGCACTGGAAAGCAATAAGCAATAAGCATTCATGCAGAGTAATCCACTCATATTTCCATTGAATAAACATTTTAAGTATGCGTGAACTAACTCTGACCAAGCTATGAGCATACTACTGACCAAAAAAAGAATCCCACTATGTTTTTATTTCAGCTTTTGGCTTTCAATGTGGCCTTCGATCTTCACCCCTCCCCCCACCCCAAAAAAAACAGAAAACAAATTCAAGAGCACTGACTATTATTAGGGTTGGATTGATAACAGGTTGTATTAAAGAAGAAGAAGAAATGAAGTGATACGCTAACAATAAGGAGTGATGTTGATCACAAGTAAAGAGTAAATATTAACTTAAATAAATATAAATTAACAGCATATATATTTTAGATACTACTTATCAAAAAATACTGGAAATTTTTTGTGTTCTTTGTTTAGATGGTCTTCAGCTATTGTACCTAATGGAGGGGCTGTCCATGAGTTTTTGTCCTCGTTTTCCTAGTATTAGAATGTATTTAGGTGTTTCTTTTGTATACTTCCTGTGTAAAAGGGCTTCGCCTATTGCATATGATGAATAAAATTTTTACTTATAAAAAAAATATATATATATATACACATTAGATACTAAACTTGAGGATCTACATGTGGACCTTGTGATGGTGACGTGCAGGTCATACTAATGTCCAAAATAGACACAGCTGACATGTGAAGCTCTATCGATCAGAAGCACACAACAATATTGAATACTATGTTAAAGATCTCCAAAGAAAACACCTCTAAGAACCTCAATCTTCTTTCTCCCATTAACACGTGACCTTTCCCTACACATATCGGCACAACCTTCAACAGTTATTTATTTGTTGATCACTTGCCTAACGAAATTCTGAACTGTGGGAATAGGGCGGAAGAGTTATAAAATACACTTGATAAATAAACAAATTTCCCTACCATCGAACTGACCATTATCACAGAGCAAACGAACAATCCACATAACCACAAATAAATTACAAAAACTGAGATTAGTGAAGCATTAGCAAGAAACAATAGCTTGTGAATAAATTACAAGATCAGGAAGAGATATGATTCACTTCAACAAATTTTTTTGACAAAGTAACATGATGTTAATGGTCAGGAAAAAAGTGGAGAAAAACTAGCTAACCTTGTATGCCGCAGCAAGGGAATTGGTTGCTTCTTGAATAATGAAACGAAGAGACTGAGGCTCCACTTTCAATGCCTCAAAAAGACGAACGGCCATGTCAATCTTATCACTAAGGTGAGAGAAAAAGTTGCCATTAGAGAATTATATATGCAAAGCTTAATTAGAAACAAAGAAAGAAGAGGTGCAGGTGATAAACCTGAAAAGGTGAGGCATGCGCTGTGAAAGCAATCCAATTGCTTGAAAAGCAAAAGTTTTGGTGTCCCTAGCAGTAGCATCTGGATGAATTTAGTAAACTAAACCAATCAGGTTGAATTCAATAAATACTTATTATATATATATATATAGAACAAGTCAAAAACTTCAAATGCAAGCGAATACCTGATTCTGAAATTGAATAACTGTCAAGCGACTTCAGAATTCCAGTGAGTATAACAGGGCTGATAAGCTTGAGCTGCTCAATTTTTGCCTGCATAAATTAAATTTAAAAATGAAGTGGGAAAAACAATGTCAAAATCAGAACTCATACTTACATAGATTAAGGGTCCATTTGGCAACACATCTATTTTCAAGTATTCTAAGATATTTCCTTCCCAAATATCACTCAAAACACAAAACGCAATTCAATTTCAAAACTTCAACTTTTTCATCTAATCATTACAACTTTCCCAAACTCTCAAACAAAACAGAAAAACTAATACTACTTTTTCAAATTTCAAAATAAAAATAGTATTCAAACAATTTTATAAAATTTTTATTCAACTTTTTCTCTCTCCTTTCCCAAAACACAATAAAACATCTTAACTCAAACCATTTCATTACTATTCACAGATATACTGAGATATTCTAAGTATCCAAACAGACCCTACATATTTGTTATAAATCAGCATATATTACAGAAATAAGTTACTCTAATAAATCTGTGTTTTTGTAGAGAGAAATAGACTTCCATGTTTGGGTGCGAAGTGTTTTTCCGTTTTTTTTTTCTCTCCGAGTCTCAACATTTCTCAGAACTTCATTCACAAGCATGCAAAACTCAAAAACATCTCACTCAAAAACTTTATTGCTCCTCATCTCAACGTATGTTCACTTCTTCAATCAAAAAGCATTAAAAACTAAAAATAAAATACATCATAACATAAAAATAAAATACAATGAATCGGGTTGGCCACCACAGGCCCACCTTGTGGTGCTTGAGCCACCATCAGACACCCAATGGATGGCTCAAATCAAGTGGCCACCCCAAAGCCACTTTGTGCTAACTAGGGCACCACGGTGTGGCCTGTGTGGCAGACAGTGGCCACCCCGATAAGTTTTTTTACTTTTAATTTACATAATTATTTTTTTTCCAAATGTTTTCTACAAAGTTCCACAATCCAAACATATCATGAGGTGGAACCCACAACTTTCACAAAAAACTTCATCTCAAAGTATTTTCAAAAATTGTCATACTTTTTCTCCACTTCTCAACATCGAAACATGCAATAAGTATCTAAATATGAGAAAATTAAAACATTGTGGCTTAATGCACATATGGGCACACAGAATACATCAAATTGTGTACATTGCTGAGCAACCTGTACGTTACTAGATCTTGCATTTTTCAGCAGAGATAGACCCTTATAAATTTCAACTGATATTGACTGTCTTAGTAATCTCATCTTACTTTCCTTTTTTCCCCTTCTACACTAATCAATTTCTTCTTTTTCAGCTTCAATCCAATTTCAACCTGAACTCCACTTGATTTTGTACAAGTTTCTGTTTCTTATCTACGACTCATCTTCTTGTCATTGCCTTTTGCATCTTGCTGGAAACAATGGCAAGGAAAAGCAGCAAAGGACCAAACTTGAAAAGTTCTATGCTCTTCAATACGATCTACTGATGCTCCATCCAAAAAAGCACAAGGAAAAATTTACCATTAGCAAAAGCAAACTAAAACGATGCAGATTTAGAAGAGACCACCAACTAACGGGTTTTTTGCAATGTCCTTGTCAAGAACTACTGAAATTAAGGGTTAATATCAACTCCAGAAGAATCATGGGCTTCAACAGAGACATCCCAAGAGAGGGTAAATAAAGTACCCCCATAATAAACCAATAACCAAGGCCCAAGTCGGCCTGTAGCATTCTATCCCATTAGGGGAAGCTGGAGTTGAAGTCGCCACCTTTTTTTTATAAGTAAAGTTGAAGTCACCACCTTAGGAATGTGTTTTTTTTCTTAAGCGCTAGGGGGACATTAAAGACTTTATGTTAGCCTGACATTTAGCATTAAAGATAAGGTCTATTGTTCAAGTTTATGGTTTGTACCATATTGATACATTTGCTAAGTGTATTACTTATGGTAGGGGACAATGTTACCGTTGCAGAGAAGCATGGTCAAAGGTGGTCCAATGTGCCAAAAAATCACTCCAGAATTTACACAAAAAATGATGGTGGTGATCTGCTTAACATCGTCGAAGTAGAAATTGAAGAGCAGAGTGTCTTAAAATGCTTGAAGGAAGACTTGGGAATTTTGAAGAAGACGGTAGAAGCACTTATGTATAAAGTGGATATGGGCCTAGGCCTGGACATGGGCCAACGAAAGAAGAGACTAGAGAATTCATGTGGTGGGTTGTTTATAAATGGGCCGAAGCCGATCAGGCCCAATAAAGGTAAAAGTAAAATTGGACTAGGATGGACCCACTCAACTCACGTACCTAGGAAGAAATGGATCCTAAAACGGGTCAGGCTCGCTACCTTCGAGAGGGGTTCAGCATCCGCAACCGTGAAAGCACCACCAGAAGACCAACAACTCCGGCTAGGGGTGAGACAAAACCTCCCGTCGGAAACACTTGGGGCTACATCCAAGATTACTTTGCCGGCATTGACGTCGGAAAGTGAGGAGGTAGGTCCATATGAGACGGCGACACAAATCCTCAAGCCACCGCAGAGCACAGCATGGTGGCACAAAAACACGTGCCAGAGTTATCTGGGCTGATGATCGTTGTTGCCGTGAAGTCAACAATACCGGCGTCAAAGAACAAGCTCTTAGCCCAAATAACGTCGTCTGTCGAGGAAAGGGAGACAGCGCTCCAAATAGGGCTAGTGCATTGTGGGGTGGCACAAAAACTTGCACCAAAGTCATCTGGGCTGATGAATTAGCCTTGTTGTGAAGGTGATAGTACTGACATCCAAAAATGACATCGTAGCTCAAAAACACCTGTTGGTCGACTTCAAGGTTGAGGAAACAAAGGGAGAAACTCTGTGTTGTGGGCGAGGTCGAAATGGAAGGAGCCTTGGTGTTATTTGAGTCTGATGGGGAGGTGGGCAGCAGCAATTGCCACAAATGGTGGTTGAAGGTAGGGAGTACACAGGGATGGGCAGGACAACAAATGATGGGGAACAACCTATTCCTTTAAACTTGTTTCACCCGAGAGTGTCAAATTGGGTTAAGAAGTTATGAACATCAAGCATTGTATAGGGATCACGTGTGAGGGTTTCGAAGATGAATTCATGGCATTACTCACAGCTATAGAGGCTGGATACTGACATTCCAGCTCCGACCCATCTCACATTTCAGCCAAAAAAAGAGCAAGAGAACTCAAGAGGCTTACTTGGGCAATAAATGATGTAGGAGGGAGGAGCTCAAACCAAGGGCGTCTCAAGAAAAGGACAAAGATGGTCTCTTAATGAAATCAAAAATTATATCATGGAATGTAAGTGGGCTGAATGAGAGTAACAAGCAACTCCAAATTAGAAACTTACTCCGACAATGGATGCGTGATATAATTTGTTTACAAAAAACTAAACTGGAATTTATAACTATAGAAATAGTTCGAAGCTTTTGGAGATGCCATCATGTTGGCTGGTCATGCATGCCATCTAAAGGGGCATCTAGGGGTGTTTTAGTTATGTATGATAAAAGGGTGGTGGAGAGAATGGATGAATGTGAAGGAGAATTTACCGTGGCTTGCTCCTTTAAGAATATAGAAGATGGATTTCTATGGGCAATTGAATGAGTATATGGCCCTAATCTTGATTCCAAAAGACCATTATTATTTTTTTTTTTTATTGGCACCAGGTGTCCAAGAACAGCATCCCAACTAATTCTAGGGGTGCACAGGCCCTTGGTAAGGAGTTTCTCACAAGTGCACCTCAAGTAATTCAAGAGGAAAATCCTCCAATCCGATGGGAAGAATTGGCGGGGCTCCTTAGTTGGTGGGAGTTACCAAGATGTATAGTGGGGGACTTTAATGTCACCCGCTTCCCAAGTGAAAGATCGAGCGTGTATCACATTAACCCCACTATGAGGGATGATTCAGACTTCATTTTCGAACATGAGCTTATGGATATTCCTTTAATTGGACACATGTTCATGGTCCAACAGTCGTGAACACCCATCTTAGTCGAGGATTGACAGGTTTTTGATAACTCCAGATTGGGAGTTACATTTTCTGGATGTCCTTCAAAAACGACTACCCAAGCTATGCTCAAATCATTTCCCTATCATCTTAGACAGTGGAGGCATCCAAGGGAGTAGAAGGTTTTTTTTTTTTTTTTTTAAATTAAGAAGTAAATTTTATTGATACGAATGAAATAGGCAAAACTCATGTATACAGGAAGTATACAAAACAACACCTAAATACATTCTAAGATCCAGAAATTAAAAGCAGAAAATCATAAACATTGTTTCCCTTAAGCACAATGGCTGAGAACCAAAGCAATAAAGTGTACAAAAAAGTCCTAAAGCTTCGCCATTGTACCCTCCCTATCTTCAAAGCACCGTGCATTCCTTTCCGTCCAAATACACCACATAATGCACAACGGAATCATCTTCCACACTGCCGCCACTTGGGGACAGCCTTGAATCTCCTTCCAACAAGCAAGTCCACCACCCTCAAGGGCATTACCCAAGCCACACCTACTCTTCTAAAGATCTCATCCCACAATACTCTTGTCACCTCACAATACAATAACAAGTGATCCACTGATTCTCCATGTTTTTTGCACAAATAACACCAATCCATCACAATGAGCCCCTCTTCCTCAAATTGTCTGTGGTCAAAATATTCCCTAGAGAAACAGTCCATACGAAAAAAGCTACTTTGGAAAGCACGCAAGACCTCCAAATACTCTTCCAAGGGAAGGTAGCATTTCCTTGTGATACCAATATTTTGTAATACGACCTCACTGTAAACTTCTTGCTACCGTTGGGCCTCCACTGCATCCTATCCCCCCTGTGCCGTTAGAACTCCCATGGAGGATATCAAACAGAAACATTCTGAAACAGTATCATTTCCCAATCATGAATATCCCTATTAAATAGGATATTCCATTGGTGAGAAACATAAGAAAATGTAACCAGATCTGCCACCAAAGCATCCCTGTTAACTGAAATGCGATAGAGAGCTGGAAAAGCCCTATCAAGAGTGCGATCGCCACATCAAACGTCGTGCCAAAACCGAATTCTGGAACCCTCACCGGCCACAAAACAGATATGGGTTTCAAAACTCTGCCAACCTCTCCTAATAAATTTCCATAAGCCCACGCCATACCCCCCCCCCCTCCCCAAGCATTTCCATGTCTAAGGTCAATAGCTTTGTTCCAAAGGGAATCCCCCTCCCAAGTGGTACCTCCATAACCATTTCCTCAATAGGGTTTTATTGAATGTCCTCAAATCTCACACCCCCAAGCCTCCATACAAGATTGGAGAGCAAATTTTATTCCAATTAACAAGATGGAATTTTGTTTCCTCCCCGACTCCACCCCACAAAAAAGCCCGAAATAACTTCTCAATCCTATTAGCCACCCATGCAGGCTAAGCAAATAGAGATAAAAAATAGGTGCGAAGGTTAGATAAAGTACTCTTAATTAATATGAGTCTACCCCCTTTCGATAAATACATTTGTTTCCAACCAACCAACCTCTTCTCGACTTTCTCAATAACCTCATCCCATATGACTCTAGCCTTAAATGGCGCCCCCAACGGAAGACCCAAATATTTCATAGCCAAAGAAGACACTTTACAACCAAGAGACTTGCCAGGCTATTGATACTAGGTACTACACCCACCGAAACCATCTCGGACTTACAAAGGTTCACCTTACAACCCGACATTGCTTGAATCTAGCCATTGGTGCCACGATCTAGCCACGATCCATCTCACAGAAAAGAAGAGTATCATCTGCAAAAGGGAGATGTGAGATTATGATAGAGCCATTGGTGCCATTTCCCACCAAAAATCCGGATAAAAAACCTCCCCCAACAGCAACCTTCACCACTCAACCAAGTGCCTCCATAACAATAACGAAGAGAAAATGAGACAATGGATCCCCTTGCCTCAATCCACGAGAACTGTTAAAAAATCCAGCAAGGGTGCCATTAACTAGCACCGAGAAGCGAGCAGTAGTAACACAATGCCAAATCCATGAAATCCACCTATCACCAAAACCACACCTCTCGAGCAAGTAAAAAAGAAATTCCCAATTCACATGATCATATGCATTTTCCATGTCAAGCTTCCATAGAATACCTGGAACTCCCTCTCTCAACCTACTATCCAAGCACTCATTGGCAATGAGAACCAAATCAAGGATTTGTCTCCCCTAAACAAAAACATTTTGAGGCTTATAAATAACTTGTTCCATGACTAGGCTTAATCGATTAGCAAGAACTTTCGAAATAATCTTGTATACCCTGCTCACAAGACTTATAAGGCGGAAATCCTTTACTTCCGTAGCCCCATGTTTCTTCAGTATGAGAGCAATGAACATCGCATTGAGGCATTTATCAAACTTCTTAAAGGAATGGAATTCAAGGAAAACCCGAATAACATCACATGTTACAATGTTCCAACATGCTTGGAAAAATCCCATCGAAAAGCCATCGGGGCCTAGTGCTTTGTCTTTGGCCATACCACCAATCACTTTATAAATCTCATCTTCTTCAAAGGGTCTTTCCAACCAGCTCCCACTCTGCGGATCAATAGACTCAAACAACAAACCGTCAAGATTCAACCTCCAATGAGCCGGTTCCGTGAGGAGATTCTCATAATAATGCACAATATGGTTCTCGATCTCAGAGGGGGAAGAGAGCACTTGATTACCTTAATGAAGTATCTCAATAGCATTACTGCGCCGATGTAAATTAGCCACTTTATGGAAAAACTTCATGCATTTATCACCTTCTTTTAATCAAAAGGCCCTGGATTTTTGTCGCCACGAAGTCTCCTCCATCAACAACAGCCTCTCCAGTTCAGTCACAACCGAACTCTTCCTCAGCAATACCTCCTCCGAGGTATCTCCCATCAAGTCCCTCCCCTCTAAATCCTACAGCTCCTCCGTAAGGGAAGTCTTCTGATTGTCAACATTTCCAAAAACTTCCAAGTTCCATTTCTTTAAATCTTGCTTCAAAGCCTTAAGTTTACCTACAAGAATGAAACTAGGAGTGCCTGTGAAATGATAAGAAGACCACCAAGATCTAACCTTATCTACAAAGCCATCAACAGCTAACCACATATTTTCAAACTTGAAATATCAGCGTCCCCCATGAATGCCTCCACAATCTAACATAATAGAAAAGTGATCCGAACAAACTCAGGGCAAACGCTTCTGGCACAGCTCCAGAAAGTGGGCCTCCCATGAAGGAGAGACAAGAAACCCATCCAATCTCAACCAACCCCGACTACTGGACCACGTGAACTCGCCCCCAACAAGAGGGAGATCCATAAGATCCAAATCAAATATGAACTCAAAAAACTCTTCCACGGCCAAGGAGTTGCGATGAATCCCCAATCGCTCAATAGGAAAGCGGGTAATATTGAAATCCCCACTCATACACCACGGCACGTCCCATAAATAATATAAACCAGCCAACTCCTCCCATAGCCTTCTCCTATCTCTATCCATGTTTGTCCCATGGATACCTACATAGGCCCACTCCCACCCATCTTCAATATTTTTAAATAAACTAGTGACCGAGAAATTCCCAATTCACTCCTCAATCGCCTCCACCACCCTTTTATCCCAATTTAAAAGAATGCCACCTGAAGCTCCTAGAGAAGCCAAGTAGGACCAACCCACGAAAGAACACCCGACAACCAATGAATAATTCTTCTATCATTGACAATTAATTTTGTTTCTTGGAAACACACAACATCAATCATCCACGTCTGCAATAAAGATTTTATGCGAAGGCGCTTGTTTCGAGCATTAAGCCCCCGCACGTTCCAAGAGAGTATCTTAGGCTTCATGAGCGAAAAGAGCACCCCTTCCTTTCAACCCCCCTCCTTTGCTTCATAATTAATAGTACATTTGAGCCTTTTAAGTTCCCTCTCTCTCTTTGTGGCTGATTTCAATCAACCATCTTCAATGGCTACAAGCAAGGCCTTAAATTGCTCTTCAAAGCCTACACAGGAAACCCCAATACAAGCTTGGATCTCCTCTACCTTCTCAAACACCCACTCCGAAATGAACCTCTCTGAGATTGGACTAGGTGGGAGCGTGCGTATTGGGGTTGGTTCAACAACCCCCCCCCCCCCCNCCCAACTAATTCTAGGGGTGCACAGGCCCTTGGTAAGGAGTTTCTCACAAGTGCACCTCAAGTAATTCAAGAGGAAAATCCTCCAATCCGATGGGAAGAATTGGCGGGGCTCCTTAGTTGGTGGGAGTTACCAAGATGTATAGTGGGGGACTTTAATGTCACCCGCTTCCCAAGTGAAAGATCGAGCGTGTATCACATTAACCCCACTATGAGGGATGATTCAGACTTCATTTTCGAACATGAGCTTATGGATATTCCTTTAATTGGACACATGTTCATGGTCCAACAGTCGTGAACACCCATCTTAGTCGAGGATTGACAGGTTTTTGATAACTCCAGATTGGGAGTTACATTTTCTGGATGTCCTTCAAAAACAACTACCCAAGCTATGCTCAAATCATTTCCCTATCATCTTAGACAGTGGAGGCATCCAAGGGAGTAGAAGGTTTTTTTTTTTTTTTTTTAAATAAGAAGTAAATTTTATTGATACGAATGAAATAGGCAAAACTCATGTATACAGGAAGTATACAAAACAACACCTAAATACATTCTAAGATCCAGAAATTAAAAGCAGAAAATCATAAACATTGTTTCCCTTAAGCACAATGGCTGAGAACCAAAGCAATAAAGTGTACAAAAAAGTCCTAAAGCTTCGCCATTGTACCCTCCCTATCTTCAAAGCACCGTGCATTCCTTTCCGTCCAAATACACCACATAATGCACAACGGAATCATCTTCCACACTGCCGCCACTTGGGGACAGCCTTGAATCTCCTTCCAACAAGCAAGTCCACCACCCTCAAGGGCATTACCCAAGCCACACCTACTCTTCTAAAGATCTCATCCCACAATACTCTTGTCACCTCACAATACAATAACAAGTGATCCACTGATTCTCCATGTTTTTTGCACAAATAACACCAATCCATCACAATGAGCCCCTCTTCCTCAAATTGTCTGTGGTCAAAATATTCCCTAGAGAAACAGTCCATACGAAAAAAGCTACTTTGGAAAGCACGCAAGACCTCCAAATACTCTTCCAAGGGAAGGTAGCATTTCCTTGTGATACCAATATTTTGTAATACGACCTCACTGTAAACTTCTTGCTACCGTTGGGCCTCCACTGCATCCTATCCCCCCTGTGCCGTTAGAACTCCCATGGAGGATATCAAACAGAAACATTCTGAAACAGTATCATTTCCCAATCATGAATATCCCTATTAAATAGGATATTCCATTGGTGAGAAACATAAGAAAATGTAACCAGATCTGCCACCAAAGCATCCCTGTTAACTGAAATGCGATAGAGAGCTGGAAAAGCCCTATCAAGAGTGCGATCGCCACATCAAACGTCGTGCCAAAACCGAATTCTGGAACCCTCACCGGCCACAAAACAGATATGGGTTTCAAAACTCTGCCAACCTCTCCTAATAAATTTCCATAAGCCCACGCCATACCCCCCCCCCCTCCCCAAGCATTTCCATGTCTAAGGTCAATAGCTTTGTTCCAAAGGGAATCCCCCTCCCAAGTGGTACCTCCATAACCATTTCCTCAATAGGGTTTTATTGAATGTCCTCAAATCTCACACCCCCAAGCCTCCATACAAGATTGGAGAGCAAATTTTATTCCAATTAACAAGATGGAATTTTGTTTCCTCCCCGACTCCACCCCACAAAAAAGCCCGAAATAACTTCTCAATCCTATTAGCCACCCATGCAGGCTAAGCAAATAGAGATAAAAAATAGGTGCGAAGGTTAGATAAAGTACTCTTAATTAATATGAGTCTACCCCCTTTCGATAAATACATTTGTTTCCAACCAACCAACCTCTTCTCGACTTTCTCAATAACCTCATCCCATATGACTCTAGCCTTAAATGGCGCCCCCAACGGAAGACCCAAATATTTCATAGCCAAAGAAGACACTTTACAACCAAGAGACTTGCCAGGCTATTGATACTAGGTACTACACCCACCGAAACCATCTCGGACTTACAAAGGTTCACCTTACAACCCGACATTGCTTGAATCTAGCCATTGGTGCCACGATCTAGCCACGATCCATCTCACAGAAAAGAAGAGTATCATCTGCAAAAGGGAGATGTGAGATTATGATAGAGCCATTGGTGCCATTTCCCACCAAAAATCCGGATAAAAAACCTCCCCCAACAGCAACCTTCACCACTCAACCAAGTGCCTCCATAACAATAACGAAGAGAAAATGAGACAACGGATCCCCTTGCCTCAATCCACGAGAACTGTTAAAAAATCCAGCAAGGGTGCCATTAACTAGCACCGAGAAGCGAGCAGTAGTAACACAATGCCAAATCCATGAAATCCACCTATCACCAAAACCACACCTCTCGAGCAAGTAAAAAAGAAATTCCCAATTCACATGATCATATGCATTTTCCATGTCAAGCTTCCATAGAATACCTGGAACTCCCTCTCTCAACCTACTATCCAAGCACTCATTGGCAATGAGAACCGAATCAAGGATTTGTCTCCCCTAAACAAAAACATTTTGAGGCTTATAAATAACTTGTTCCATGACTAGGCTTAATCGATTAGCAAGAACTTTCGAAATAATCTTGTATACCCTGCTCACAAGACTTATAAGGCGGAAATCCTTTACTTCCGTAGCCCCATGTTTCTTCAGTATGAGAGCAATGAACATCGCATTGAGGCATTTATCAAACTTCTTAAAGGAATGGAATTCAAGGAAAACCCGAATAACATCACATGTTACAATGTTCCAACATGCTTGGAAAAATCCCATCGAAAAGCCATCGGGGCCTAGTGCTTTGTCTTTGGCCATACCACCAATCACTTTATAAATCTCATCTTCTTCAAAGGGTCTTTCCAACCAGCTCCCACTCTGCGGATCAATAGACTCAAACAACAAACCGTCAAGATTCAACCTCCAATGAGCCGGTTCCGTGAGGAGATTCTCATAATAATGCACAATATGGTTCTCGATCTCAGAGGGGGAAGAGAGCACTTGATTACCTTAATGAAGTATCTCAATAGCATTACTGCGCCGATGTAAATTAGCCACTTTATGGAAAAACTTCATGCATTTATCACCTTCTTTTAATCAAAAGGCCCTGGATTTTTGTCGCCACGAAGTCTCCTCCATCAACAACAGCCTCTCCAGTTCAGTCACAACCGAACTCTTCCTCAGCAATACCTCCTCCGAGGTATCTCCCATCAAGTCCCTCCCCTCTAAATCCTACAGCTCCTCCGTAAGGGAAGTCTTCTGATTGTCAACATTTCCAAAAACTTCCAAGTTCCATTTCTTTAAATCTTGCTTCAAAGCCTTAAGTTTACCTACAAGAATGAAACTAGGAGTGCCTGTGAAATGATAAGAAGACCACCAAGATCTAACCTTATCTACAAAGCCATCAACAGCTAACCACATATTTTCAAACTTGAAATATCGGCGTCCCCCATGAATGCCTCCACAATCTAACTTAATAAAAAAGTGATCCGAACAAACTCGGGGCAAACGCTTCTGGCACAGCTCCAGAAAGTGGGCCTCCCACGAAGGAGAGACAAGAAACCCATCCAATCTCAACCAACTCCGACTACTGGACCACGTGAACTCGCCCCCAACAAGAGGGAGATCCATAAGATCCAAATCAAATATGAACTCAAAAAACTCTTCCACGGCCAAGGAGTTGCGATGAATCCCCAATCCCTCAATAGGAAAGCGGGTAATATTGAAATCCCCACTCATACACCACGGCACGTCCCATAAATAATATAAACCAGCCAACTCCTCCCATAGCCTTCTCCTATCTCTATCCATGTTTGTCCCATGGATACCTACATAGGCCCACTCCCACCCATCTTCAATATTTTTAAATAAACTAGTGACCGAGAAATTCCCAATTCACTCCTCAATCGCCTCCACCACCCTTTTATCCCAATTTAAAAGAATGCCACCTGAAGCTCCTAGAGAAGCCAAGTAGGACCAACCCACGAAAGAACACCCGACAACCAATGAATAATTCTTCTATCATTGACAATTAATTTTGTTTCTTGGAAACACACAACATCAATCATCCACGTCTACAATAAAGATTTTATGCGAAGGCGCTTGTTTCGAGCATTAAGCCCCCGCACGTTCCAAGAGAGGATCTTAGGCTTCATGAGCGAAAAGAGCACCCCTTCCTTTCAACCCCCCTCCTTTGCTTCATAATTAATAGTACATTTGAGCCTTTTAAGTTCCCTCTCTCTTTGTGGCTGATTTCAATCAACCATCTTCAATGGCTACAAGCAAGGCCTTAAATTGCTCTTCAAAGCCTACACAGGAAACCCCAATACAAGCTTGGATCTCCTCTACCTTCTCAAACACCCACTCCGAAATGAACCTCTCTGAGATTGGACTAGGTGGGAGCGTGCGTATTGGGGTTGGTTCAACAACCCCCCCCCCCCCC
>QEOT01006896.1:51131-69419 GCA_003123785.1 Pterocarya stenoptera
AAAAAAAAAAATCAAAATACTCTCCATCGCTAAGAGCCAATTGCATGTTCAATCCATCCAACACCCTCACAAAGAGCACCTCTGTCCTCAGATCCATGACAATAGGAGAATCAGGACCATGAGTGGAAACCATGATCAAGACAGCACTGTCGTCCTTTCCCATCTCCATTTAACTGCCTTGAGAGCCCACTTCATCGTTTTCCAATGAGTTTTCCGGTGCTAGGACACTGTTGGTAGGGTCAATGGCCTCCGGCGAAACGATCTGTGACTGTCCACCTGCCGATCGCGCCACTTCAACCAAGGAGATGGGAGAATCACCGATTCTCATACCCCTCTCTTATGGAAATTTAACCGCCAACGATCTGGTAGGCAAGATAGACACAGCAGAGGCACCAACAACCTCTGTCAAGCTAGTCTGTGGCGGTCCCGACGCATCAGAGACAAGAGGGGCAGGAGTGGTGCTAGATCCCACACCCTTATGCTCTGTGGATTCGACCTCCGGCAACATAACACTCGTCGATGGTTCCCCTGCCTTCAACAAGACCACCTGGGTCTTCGCTGGCAACGATGGCTAGTACCCACTTGCCAATGGGCGTGCTTCACTCAACTTCCGTCTCCTCCAAACAGAGCCCGCCTGTTAAGAGGTGTATTGCTTTCCCGTGGGCTGAGGCCCAACGCCTGGGCCCGATTCTAGTCTTTCCTTCCCTTAATTAGATTAACACAATGAGGCCCACGAACCTTTACCTGGCCCATTTAAGCGTGATGGCCTAAGGTACCACCCCATTATGCTTCCTTCAAAAAAACCACAACCCAAGCCCACCATTTTTTTTCTCCTCAACGCACCGTATAAGCCAATTGATTTTTTCTTGCATGCCACCCAGCTAATTCTTCATCTCTATCAAAACACGTTGCACCATTTTCTCATTCAAGCCGACAACACCCCTACCACCACCCTCATGTCTTTGGGCACCAACTGAAACAGCGGCACTACCTGACCTTTTCAGGCCTACAGCTCCTCTCTGGCAGGCCGATGTGTTAGAGCTTGTTCCCACCTAACATGTTCACGGGACTGCTCCAAAACCCACGGTTGTTGGAGGACCTCCTTGTACGACCGAGTGTAAGGTTGATTTAGAACCACCGTCGTCACTGGCAGTGACATACGATCAGGCCCACCTTCTCTTCCAGCCTCCCTCACTACCTCCGCCAACTTCCTCCATCCCACGCCATCTCTATCCTCTGGTATAAAAATGAAATTCCAATGACCACCCCCTCCATATTCCACCAGTGCCATGTAAAAGCCTTGGGAGTTAGAACAACGCTGCGCATTGAAGCCCCTGTCTCCATCCTAAAAAGTGGTATAGAACTCCTTTCTCCAAGCCTCCAAACAGTCCTCTAGAGCTTTAGTGAACCAGTGTACCGTGGCTAACCCCAAGCTCATATCTTTCACAACTTTCCAGCTCTCTCACTTACAAGCACATATCTACCATCCCTTATCACCTCAAACACATTTGATTCAATTACAACAAATTTTGAAGGACCCATTTTCCTCCCAACTCAAGCAAATCTCGCCATCAAGAAGAAATTACCAAAAACAATTACATAACCTTTTCAAACATGAAATCATATATCAATCACCTATATTGTTATTGTTATTGATTTATTCTTTGAAAACAAGAATTTGTACCAAACCGGTATTTTAAATTTGAGAATGTGGCTTAAAAATGATCGTTTTGTTGACAGGATCAGACAATGGTGGTCGTCATATTGCTTCTAAGGTTCTCAATTTCATAATAGCCAAAAAGCTAAAAGTACTAAAGAATGATTTGAAGTAATGGAATGAAAAAGTTTTGGAATGTGGCCCATCAGAGATGCTCTCTCTTGGGAGAGCTATAGGGCTTGGAGGGAGAGGGGGTAAGATCTCTCTCTGAATCCGAGAGAATCCGTAAGAGTCATGTAGTCACGAAACTTGAAAAAGCAACATTGATCGAGAAGATCTCTTGGAGGCAAAAATCAATAGCACTATGGCTAAAGGAGGGAGATTAGTGCACGAAGTTTTTTCATTGGGTGGCTAATTCGCATAGGATGAACAATGCAATTGAGGCTTTGATGGTAGACGGTGCCCTTTCATCAGACCAACTAGTCGTCAAGAACCACATTGTACGGTATTATGAGTACCTCCTCTCATAATAGTACACATGGAGACTAAAAGTGGATGGATTAACTTTTGAATCATTCAGCGTGGCTTGACAAGGCTCCAGGCCCTGAATGTTTTACCATGGGTTTCTCCCAAGTTTGTTGGGAAGTGATCAAGGATGATATCATGAGGGTGTTTCAAAAGTTTCATGCTAATGAAAGGTTTAAAACAAGTCTAAATGCTACTTTTTTAGCACTCATTCCTAAAAGAATGAAGTCTGTGAATGTCAGAGACTACCGCCCTATTAGCTTAGTGAATGGAGTGTACAAGATCCTTTCTAAAGTCCAAGCGAACAGATTGAGTGCCGTGATGGAGAAGTTAATTTCGAAACCTCAAAATGCGTTCGTCAACGGTAGAAAAATTCTTGACTCAACATTAATTGCCAATGAAGCCTTGGACGGAAGACTCAAATCTAAACAACCTGGATTACTATGCAAACTAGACATACTTATCAAAAAAAAACTATGCAAACTAGACATGGAGAAAGCTTACGATCATGTCAACTAAAACTTCTTGCAAGATGTGGTTTTGGGATGAAATGGCATGCTTGGGTAGCATTTTGCATTTCTACAGCCCGCTTTTCTATCTTGGTGAATGATTCGCTAGTTGGTTTTTTTGACTCCTCTCGTGGCTTGAGACAGAGGGATCCGCTCTCTCCATTACTTTTCATTATTGTCATGGAAGCTCTTAGCAAGATGATTTCGGGCCTTGTGGGAGATAGCTTCCTCGATGGCTTCTCGGTGAGAAATGGTGATTATGGCTGTATTGATATTTCTCATTTGCTTTTTGCCGATGATACTTTCATCTTTTCTGGAGCAAAGCATGGAAACATTCAATCTTTGAGGGCTCTCCTCCTTTGTTTTGAAGTTGTCTTTGGATTGAGAGTGAATCTTGTCAAGTTTGAATTGGTGCCGGTGGGGGTTGTTCCCAATGCAATGAGTTTAACTCGCCTCCTGNGCACAATAAATGGTGTGGTGAACAAAGCCTCAAAGAAACATTCCTTGACATTTTTTACCTTGTACGAGCAAAGGATGCTTCAGTAGTTGATCTCTTGTTCTTTTTTCATGGCTCCTCTCAATGGAATGTAGACTTCATTAAGATGGCACAAGATTGGGAGTTGGAGGTTATCACCAAGTTCTTTGCCTTACTCTATTCTGCCAGGGTGACTGAGGACACCATAGATAAGATCAGCTAGACCCCTCCAAGAAAGGTAGATTCACAGTTAGATCGTTCTACCAAGTTCTAACTAGCTAGGAGGAAACATCAAGTATGTCAATTGGTCTCAATGCCCTTTCCATAGGGTTTTCTCTTATTATATAGAAGAAAGATTTACATAGGGTTGTCAATTTTTCTATCACCAAAAGCTATACAATGGTAGGTCAGCACTAAATGCTATACAAGGTCAGCACCAAATGCTATATGCCGTCTAGATATATTACAAATTCAACTCTTCTTACAAGTTAAATTAACCATCTCTGTAATAGACTAATGGTGTTGGAATGGTGTTGCATGTGTAAGAAGAAAGGTGGCCAGGACCTTGTGGGATCAGTTTTTTGCAGGAATAGGATTATCCTGGGCCATGCCTCGTAGGCTGTTGGATTTTCTACCAAGCTAGAGAGGACCCCAAGGCAATCCTCAAGTCGCAACAACATGGAAGATGGCCACTATATGTATGTGTTGGTGCATTTGGAAGAAGCAAAATAGAAGCTTTGAGGATCGTAAGAAGACAATGGATGAGCTTAAAGTTCTTTTCTTTAAACTCTAGTTAAAGATTTTCTTCTTTCGGTTGTCCATGATTTTAATGGTCTAAATGTCCATGATTTTCTTCTTTCGGTTGTTGTAAATCCTAGTTAGGTACTTTACAAGTATATTTCCCGTATACTTGCGCTATGCCTCCTTTTCTTATGAATAAAATTCTTGATTACCTATCAAAAGTTATTTATTATATCCCTAATGGGAAGAGGATATTACAAGGTCAATCATTTTGCATCTACCTAAAGTTTCAAGAATACTTTGTCTTTGGATTCTAGGATTCTTGCCTCCAACATAACCAAATAATAAAAAAATTGTTGTGTACAAGAAATCTTATAGGTCTAATTAAATAAATTGGCTGCACAAAGCTTCAATTGCATATGATTGTGGAGGTCCACCATCATTTAAAGCAATGAACACATGTTGCCAAAATTGGAGAATTTATGGTTAGGAGAAGTCTTTCTTCTAGATACTGAGTATTTAAGATTTATTTCTGGGACATGGTCGCCATGCAAAAGGTTCTAAGTATCTTGATCTGTTGACAATGCAGTTCTAGCTTAACTTAAAAAAAGCGGCTACCCATTCGAATTAATTCACCTGATCTGAAATTCCAGTATTGTAATATTAGAATTTTTATGGTAAACAGAGGCATGGTGGGACAGCCTCTTTTTTACTTGTTAACAAAATGTAGAATGCAAGTCATCCCTTGCTCACAATGCAAAGAGGTTGAGGTAAGGTACAGCAGGCCGGTTGTTTGGTGAACTATAACATGTAATTTAAGCATGTATATTGCTCCAACCTGAACTAGGAAAAGAATTTATGATACTACATAACACCCACCAAACACCAAATTATCTTTTTTCCATAAGTCAAAAATTTTATTGAGTGAGACGAAACACAAAAACGAAAAATTTTATCCCAACCAAGCAGTGCCACCTACGATGGACGGGCCCAACGAGTACTTCGGAAATTTAAGGGAGATTGTGATACCCCATACTAAGTGATAAGGGTAGGTGAGTATGGGATCTCATATTGCTTGGGAATGAGAAATTCTTGCTCTTTATAATGGTTCCAATAGGGGTTCAATTATATCATTTACTAGTCTTTTTGGAGTATAGGCCCAGATGTGGCTTCGGCCTCCATTAGGGCGTTACAGCCTGCAAAAAACTACAATCTAGTAACTAGGACCCTTAGCAGGACCAGTGCATATTTAGTTATCAAGTCCATTTCCAAATATTCTCGAAACACCCCAAATAAGAGATAGTCACACACACACATAGAGAAGAAGAATAAGAAGCAGCTTAGTCACAAGTTCCTTACATGTTTAAATACCCACACAGTGAATTCCATCCCCCATTGCTTCAACCTTGATGTGGTACCACTTCCTATCACATTTTAAGAATTCAAGAAACCAAGAAAAAATTAGCATAAAAAGAAGAGCAAGCTTGCTATTACACAAGTAAGAAATTACAAAAACTTTCAAATGAAGATGGAAGTATATATGCTATTTTATGACCAAGGTGTCAAAACAATGCAGCTAGGTGATATCATGAAATATAAAAATAAAACACTAACTGATATATATATAATGCATAAAAAACTTATTAATATTAAAAAAAGAATAAGCATTGTCCAAGTACATAGGATATATACAAGAGAAAATACCTAACTAGGAAGAAAAAATAGAAACAAGAAAATCATTAATCAAGCCCATTAAAATCAATAGCTAATGCCCATAGGAATAATGAATTGAAGAAGAGAGATCTACATTCGTCCATCAAGCATTCCCTATCCTCAAAGCTTTAATCGTTTTTTTCCTTCCAAATAGGAACCTCTTCCAGACTAGCAATTTGAACAATACCATGAACTTCTCCAGCCACAAGAAGCTCAACCACCTTTGCAGGCATGACCCATACTAACCCAACTCTTGCAAAGAACTCAACCATCTTTAAACATCTTCACATTTCAGATCCCCAAACCACCCCTGAGATCGGAGAGCACACTTTGTCCCAATTAACTAAATTTTTTTTTTTTATAAGTAATAAGTTATTTTATTGATATAAAAGTAGGCATAGCCCAGGTACACTAGAAGTATACATGTGAATACACATATTCAAGAACTAGAAACAGTTACAAGGAAATCATGGAAGCTGAGACCATTCAAATCAAGAGCAATGGCCCACAAAAACAAAGTCTTCCAGAAAAAACTCCTAAACCTTCCAAGGAGCGCTCATGATCCTCAAAAAGTCTCTCATTTCATAGGGGCCATCTTCCACACGGCTGCAATCTGTGTTGTCCATGTGATCCCTCTCCAACTTGCTAAAACTTCGACCACCCTACCCTGCATCACCCATGCTATACCCATTCTGCTGAGAAAGTAATTCTAGATATCTTGAACAAACTCACAATGTAAAAGTAGATGGTCCACCATTTTACCACTATTTCTGCATAAACAGCACCAGTCCATAATAATAAGGTCATGTCTTCTAAGATTATCAATGGTCGTAATTTTCCCTAGAGATGTTGTGCAGACAAAAAATAAGGCCTTTGTAGGTGCTTTAGTCCTCCATATGTTCTTCCAAGGGAAATTGTGCCTTTGATGCATAGTAATGGAGTCATAAAAAGAGCATACCAAGAATTTCCCTTTCCTAGAGGGTCGCCATTCCATCATATCTTCCATTGTGGCAGCAATAGAAGTGTTGTAGTGTTGTACAGCAAGTTTAGAAATTCCACCAGAACAGTCACTTCCCAATCATGTGCATCCCGAGTAAGGCTGATGTTCCACTCCTGTGAGCCTTGATTAATTATCCGCAAGTCAGCCACCAAAACCTGATCCTACTACCATCCCCCAAACGCAACCAAATGTTACTCGCAAAAGAGCCCCAACCTTTCCGTATATACTTCCATAGCCCCACTCCATATGTCCCCCTACCCTCTTTAGAACACCAACCCCCCCTATCACTTCCATACTTCATGTCAATCACCCCTTTCCATAAAGCTCCCCTCTCATGGTTATATCGCCACAATCATTTTCCTAATAATGCCTTATTGAAAGCCCTCACACTCCGGACCCCCAATCCGCCATCTCTCAAAGGAGAACATACATTTTCCCACCCCGCTAAGTGAAATTTAAACTCATCTCCTATTCCACTCCACAAAAAATCACGTTGGAGCTTCTCTATTCTAAATGCAATGCTAGCGGGGAGGGGAAATAAAGATAAGTAATATGTAGGGAGATTGGATAAGGTACTCTTGATAAGTGTGATCCGCTGATTGAGGAGAATTATTGCATATTTTATACATCTAGAACCAATATATTTTAATTATTTCATTACATTATCATTGGTTTTAGATGAAAAAATGGTTAAAATGCATAAATCTGAGTTGTGATTTAAATTGGTTTATAACATAATTTATTCTTAATTTTATAACTTGTGATTTAATTAGACTATATTTTTTTCACATGTATAACACAGTTTTTAATATTTTATTCTCTATTTTTATTTTTCTGCTTTCTATTATATATATATATATATATATATATTGGTGAAGCATGCATATAGAAAAGAAAAGAAAAAAAGAAGTCAAAAAGGTCAAAAAGCAAAGACACGTGCTCAAATAATACTAGATCAAGTGGATCAAGTGGGGGCCTTATTTTTATTTGGCCTGGGACGCAACACGCAGAGGAATACGGGCAACTGGAGGCTTTGAATTGGACTTGGTCTTCATGCACAGACGGAAAAGCTGGAACGGATTGGATGGGATTCAAATTTCAAATTGGTCTCCACAAGCACGAACGAAGGGAATGGTTTTCAATTTTCGAATTCAAAGAGAGGCAAGCTGAATCAAGACACTAACGTAACACAGCAGATTTTTTTTTCTTCTTTCCCATTCGGACGAAACACAGCAGAGGACCGCCGCTTGAAGAACTCCTTTGGAGTCCAACTGCCTCTCCAGCCGTCTCCTCCACTGCCTACCACCTCCATCTCCATTCATTTGGCTTGCTCTTTTCATTCCTTACTTTTTATTTAATTTCAGTTTAAAGTTTATGGAATATTTTTGAAATTTTTGGCTTAAAAGCTTGGGAAATTTATTTTACTTGATGTCGTTATTTTTCTTACTCTTTTAAGCTTTCATTTAACGTGATTACAATTGCTATGGATTGATTTTGCGAATTTGTGATTTGAATACAAGGATGAACCCTAGAATCTTGATTTTGAGACTTTTCAATTTTCAGCTCGTATTTTGTCAATTATTTTCTAATCTAGTTATATTCTTAGCTTAGTTTTATTAATCTCTTAGTTCCATTGCATATTAGATTGATTAAAGCTTAATTAGGACTTAAATAATTTCTGTTTTAGTATTTAATTTTCAGATTAATTAAGATTGTTTAACTTCGTTGATTCGTTGATTGTTAATTTCAATTTGTTAGTCTTTTACATTTCATTTCGACACTCAAAAATCCAAAAATATGAATCTAGTCCATGACTAGTGCCTTTTTTTTAATCCCGTTGCACTCTTCCATTCATTGCACATACCACCACTTTTATTTTCACTTTGTGAATATTTTCACCATTTTAAACGAGTTTGATTTTAAGTAACTTTTCCTGAGGAGACGATTTAGGTATTTATTCCTAATTATTACGCGACATCCTCCTGCACTTGGGATAGCCTTTGTGCTGCTCATTTTTTAGTGAGCCATCCACCACCCTTTATAAAGACACAACCCTTTCCACCCGGCCAAACTACGCTCAAATTTTCCCAGCACCACCTCCCAAATTGTCTTAGCTTTGAAAGAAGCCCCCAACGAAAGACCAAGGTACTTCAATGGCAACGAAGAAACCCCACAACCCAAAATATTCGCCAACCCTCGAATCTCCAACCGCAACCATCTCCATCTTAGCAAGATTAATCTTCAACCCGGATACCGCTTGAAAACAAAGTAAAATGGCCTTCAAAGATTGGATATGCCCTGCATTTGCCTCACAAAATAGCAAGGTGTCATCTGCAAACAAAAGGTGAGAAATAATGGTGGAGCCGTGGATATCACCCACCGAGAAACCTGAAAAAAATCCTCCCTCTACTGCCGCAAACACCATTCGACTTAGAGCCTCCATTACTAAGACAAATAAAAGGGGTGATAATGGGTCACCTTGTCTTAGACCCCGCAAACTATTAAAGAAGCCCACGGTGACCCCGCAAACGAGCCGTTGACACACAATGCCTCATCCACTTCCTCCATTTTTCCCCAAACCCACATCTACTCAACATATATATCAGAAGATCCCAGTGAACGTGATCATATGCCTTCTTCATATCAAGTTTGCATAAAATACCTGGAACTCCAGACTTAATTCTACTATCCAAGCATTCATTAGCTATAAGAACCGAGTCCAAAATTTTTGCAAGTACTTAGAGATAATCTTCTCCATGACCATGCTCATGCTATTAGCAAGAACTTTTGCAAGTATCTTATACAAGCTACACACAAGACTAATTGGCCTGAAATCTTGTACCTCTCTTGCACCAGCCTTTTTAGGGACTAATGCAATAAAAGTAGCATTTAAGTTTTTCTCAAATTTGCCATAAGTGAAGAATTCCTGAAAAACCAGCATTACATCCTCTCGCGCCACCTCCCAACAAGTCTGAAAAAAAAAACCATAGTGAATCCATCCGGGCCTGGAGCTTTATCTTTATTCATTTTCCTGATTACTTGTTGTATCTCTTCCTCTTCAAATGGTCTCTCCACCCAAGCCATACTATTTTGATCAATGACCTCAAAGGCTAGTCCATCTACAGTAGGCCTCCATGCATGAGGTTCCGACAACAAATGTTCGAAATGACCTGCCACATGTTCCTTTATCACAACCTGATCCGAGGATACATCTCCATCTATGTTCATGGACTCAATGGAGTTAAACCTACAATGTGCATTGGCAATACAGTGAAAAAACTTTGTGCATTTATCCCCCTCCCAAAGCCACAAAGCCATTGACTTTTGCCTCCACGAAATCTCCTCCATTAGAGTCAATCTTTCTAAATCAGAAACTACTTGATCTTTTCTGTTGTTTTCATCCCCTACACCCTCCAAGCTTTGTAACTCTTGAAACAAACTCTTCTTCTGCAAGGTTACATCACCAACTACATGTTCATTCCATGTCTTCAAGTCCTTCAAAGCTTTCAACTTTCCAGCACATAACTCGAATTGCCCTCAAGTAGGTATGAATTCCACCATTGTCTGACCAAATCCACAAACCCATCCATCTTTAACCACATATTCTCAAACTTGAACGGCCTTCTACCTCCTTGAATACCACCACAATCTAAAATTACAAGGAAGTGATCAGAGCATATCCTTGGGAGCCTTGTCTAACTTACATCTGGATATTGTAGCTCCCACGAGGAAGAAATGATAAATCTGTCCAGTCTTGACCAGGTTTGATTATTAGACCAAGAGTATTCACCTCCCATTAAAGGTAAGTCCATAAGACCTACCTCGAAAATGAAATCCGAAAAATCCACCATAGCTTGAGTTTGTCGTCCCTCTCCTGATCTTTCAATGCGAAATCTTGTCACATTAAAATCCCCACCAATACACCATGGGATCTCCCACCAAGAACATAGGCCAGCAAGCTCATCCCAAAGTAACCTCCTCTCACTGTCCAAATTAGGACCATATACCCCAGCAAACGCCCATAAAAAACCATCTTCATAATTTTTTAAAAGAGCACCCCACCGAGAATTCTCCCACGAACTCACCAATGTTCTCCACCACCCTCTTGTCCCACATAACCAAAACTCCACCCGAGGCCCCTTTCGAGGGTAAATATGTCCAGCCTACATATTGTCCCAATTAACTAAATGAAATAAAATTCTTCCCCTAGTCCACCCCAAAGGAAATCGTGTTGTAAGTTCTCAATTTGATTCGCTATACCAGCCGGTAGTGGGAATAAGGATAGAACGTAAGCGGGAAAATTTAGAAAGAATGCTAGATTAAGGAAGTCATACCACAACCGACAACATCCTACTAAAAGCTTCCACAACAATAACAATAAAAGATCAAATAGTCACCCTACTTGGCCCCCGGGAACTATTAATGTGTATGTATCCCTTTCAAACTAGGTATTTTGCAATTATGATTGTAATAGGGTCTTGTAGTGGGATTTCTTTTCATGCACATATTTAGTCTTCAATTTGACATATAGAGAAAACAGTCAATGGTCATGTAAATATATGTTTCATGGTTCATATCAAAATGTGATGATGGAATGTTGAGAATTTAAACTTAGAAAGATTGCCAAGTCTACTTCATTCATATCAAAATGCGACGCCAAGTCCCTCCCTCCCCCTCACCGTGCGATACCACAGGGTGGGCAGTAGGCAGGCGGCCCTAGAGGCCAATCTGCCCCCAACATCTGGACAGGGGCACCCACCCAGGAGGTGCAGCCAGCACCCCTAGATCTACTAAAATGCAAATGAGTCCTCAATTTTCAGCTTGAATCAGCTCAAACCAAAAATGTATGACTATGTGAAACCAAAAAAATAATGATTCAGCATTGATTCTTTCAACAGGAACGGTCCCCAAGTTTTAAAAGGAACTGTGCCAAATATTGGCAAATACTAATTAAGTTATAGGAAGGAAAGCCAAATACCATATATGCAGCCAAATATACACTGCAAAGTAGATGGGAAACTGTTTGCAGCTGTTATAGAACGGCAGAAAATAGACATCAGTCTTGCTTTAAGAGCAGGATTCCCAGGATTCACTCTTAATTCTGGAGCAACATCTTTAGCTCCAGCAGTACCTGGAAATTTGTAATCATGTGTCAAACATGTACTAGAAATGAGCTGGGAAAAGAGAAACTCATGAAAGCAGATGATGCCAAGCAAAAGCATTAACAGAATAATTTTAACTCGAAGCATCACAAGTACAAATGTTAGTAATTTTAAGGCCCCGTTTGGTTGTTAAACTCATCTGAGTTCAACTCAGTTCAGCCTAATTTTAAGCTAAGTCTAACATCCAAACACCCAACTCTCAAATTACTAAACTCATCTCAATTCAACACTTTTTTACACGTGGGACCCACAACCTTTTTCAACTTCTCATAAATCCATTTAAAATCATCTTAACATCCAAACACATTTAAACTCATCTTAGGTGAACCCTACAAAACTCACTCTACCATCTCAACTCACTACTATTCATAAAGAATTCAACTCAGCTCAACATCCAAACGCAGCATAAATAGAAGCATCGCAAGCATAAATATAAACTCCCTTGCTTCAAAGTATCAACCAAAGCACATTGTATGATTATTGTCGGATACAAAAAAAAAAGGTGAATAGATTGAAGAGATGTGGCGGATGATAACTCAGCCTTTCTCTTTTTTGAAAGAAACAACAAGATGTGTCGTCAATTGTACTCTATGAGACATTCCATGATCGATTGAAAAGGCAATTTCAAATTAGGTTGTCTTTTATTAGTTGTTAAATTTTTTTCATATTTGATATGGGTAGAAAAAATTGAATGGTAAAAAGATTCATGGGACAACTGTAAATTAAGGTGGCTTTCGCAGCTCAAAGTGATAAATCATTTATTTTTTTCAGTCTTGTTTTCCTTTGGAGTTCTTTTACTTTTTAAGTTTGATGAAGAGGACCATCTACACCACTAACCTGATTAAAATTGATATGTAAATGAATATTCAATTTGACATGTTAACCCCTAGGGGTCGGCTCAAGTGATAAAGGCATTGGGCTTGGGGGTATGCTCCCCTCAGGTCTAAGGGTCAAACCCTCTTGGGTGGAAACAATTTCTAGGGATCATCGGACTGGAGGATTTTCCCCTTGAATTACCCGAGGTGCACTTGCGGAAAACTCCTTACCGAGGGTCTATGCACCCCCGGGATTAGTTGGGATGCTATTCCCGGACAGCCGGTGCCAACCAAAAAAAAATGTTAGTGGTGCCGATGGTGCATTTTCCATACCAACTTGCAAATAAGATCTTTCTTTCCTACATCACTATTAACACTTTAACAATGTAAACCAAATACACATCCACACAGAGCAACACAATTGCTGGCCTCCTCCTAATTTTGGACCATTGATGCCACTCCTTTGTTGTCCATCATCTCGGATCTTGTTTCATTAATGTCTCCTTGATTAACCCCACCAAATATCAAAAAATTTCTCTCGACCTGAGAATCCTAACCCGTGTGGCTCAAAATCCCTCACCATGATTTATAAAACTCTGAGCACTCCCCTAACAAGCAAACTATGCAAAGACCCCACATAAAAAATCCCACCCTATTAGTTGGTGGGGCTACCAAGTTGCATTGGGGGGGATTTTAATACTTTTCGCTTTCTAAGCGAAAGGTCGGGAGCTCATCACATCACTCTAGCTATGAGAGATTTTTCTGATTTTATTTCAGAACAGGAGCTCATGGACATTCCTCTTTCAGGAGGCACGTTTACCTGGTCCAACAACCGAGATTGTCCATCCTGGTCGAGGATTGATAGATTTTTACTCACCCCCGATTGGGAGTCACACTTCCCAGATGTAGCTCAAAGAAGGTTACCCCGCTTATGCTCTGACCACTTCCCCATCATTTTAGATTGTGGAGGCATCCAAGGGAGTAGAAGGTATTTTAAATTTGAGTATATGTGGCTTAAAATTGATGGTTTTGTAGACAGGGTCAGACAATGGTGGACTTCCTATACTTTCCATGGCTCTCCAAGCTTCATTTTGGCAAAAAAGTTGAAAGCACTGAAACAGGACCTGAAACATTGGAATGAACAAGTTTTTGGCAATGTGTTTCAGCAAAAGCGTTCTCTTATGAAGGAACTTCAAGGTCTGGAAGGTGAGGAGAAGGCCAGAACCCTTTCTGAACTTGATAAAATTCGTAAGAGCTAGGTAGTGGCCGATCTTGAAAGGGTTACTTTGATGGAGGAGATTTCATGGAGACAGAAATCTAGGGTACTCTGGCTCAAGGAGGGGGACAAATGCACGAAATTCTTTCATAGGATGGCCAACTCTCACAGGAGGAACAATGCTATTAATATACTGTTGGTAGATGGGGCAGCTTCTTCGGATCAGAGGGTTATCAGAAACCACATTGAACAATACTATCAACAACTCTTATCTGAAGAGCATAACTGGAGACCGAGTGTGGATGGTTTGTCTTTTTCTACATTAGACCAGCAGAGTGCAGGGTGGTTAGAAAGGTCATTTACAGAAGAGGAAGTGGGCAATGTTATCAGAGGTATGGCAAGTGATAAGGCTCCTAGTCCGGATGGGTTTACTTTGGGTTTCTTTCAAGCTTGTTGGGAGGTGGTCAAGAATGATATTATGCAAGTTTTTTGGAATTTCATTCTAATGCTTGTTTTAAAAAGAGTCTCAATGCTACATTTTTAGCCCTCATTCCTAAAAAGGTAGGGTTGAGGGATGTGAGGGACTTTCGTCCCATTAGTCTTGTGAATGGGATGTACAAGATTCTATCCAAAGTTTTAGCAAATAGACTAAGTTCGATGGTGGAAAAACTTATCTCGAAGCCGCGAAATGCATTTGTCAAAGGTAGACAAATTCTAGACTCGGTACTTATCGCAAATGAAGTCTTGGATAGTCGAATGAAGTTTAGAGAACCCGGGCTAATCTGCAAGTTAGACATGGAGAAAGCATATAATCATGTTAACTGGAAGTTTCTTCTTTACTTACTTGGAAGATGTGGTTTTGGGGGGAAATGGCAGAAATGGGTAGAATTTTGTATCTCTTCAGCTCGGTTCTCTATCTTGGTAAATGGTTCACCGGTGGGTTTCTTCAACTCCTCTCGTGGTTTGAGATAGGGAGATCCGCTTTCTCCTCTACTTTTCTTATTTGTCCTGGAAGCTCTTAGCAAGATGATTGAGGGCCTGGTTGATGGTGGGTTACTCCATGGTTTTTCTGTAGGGAATGGCAATCTCAACATTTCTCACTTATTATTTGTTGATGACACGCTTATTTTTTGTGGAGCTCATCTTGGTCAAGTCCAAGACTTGAGGGCGCTACTCCTTTGTTTTGCTGTCGTGTCAGGTTTGAGCATTAACCTCATTAAGTCGGAAATAGTGCCAGTGGGGGATGCCCCCAGTGTGGAGATGTTAGCTTCTACCTTGGGATGTAAGATATCTTCGCGTCCTATGAAATATCTAGGCTTACAATTGGGTGCCTCTTTTAAATCTGAAAGGATTTGGAATGTTGTAGTTGAAAGGGGCAAATTGGCTACTTGGAAGAGGCTATACTTGTCAAAAGGTGGTAGGTTGACTTTGATTAAAAGCACTCTTTCTAACTTACCCACCTATTTTTTGTCTTTGTTTCCGCTTCCCACAAAAGTGGCTAACCGAATCGAGAAGCTACAAAGGGATTTCTTATAGAGCGGATTGGGGGACGAGTTCAAATTCCACCTGGTTAATTGGTCAATTGTTTTTTTTTTTTGATAAGTAAAAATTTTATATATCAGAAGGAGAAACCAAGTACACTGAAAGTATACAAGAAAACACCTTGCTCAAAAAGACCCAACAAGCCCCTAAAGACCCAAAAAGCCCAAAAAAACCACCCAAAATACATCAGACCCGACCCAACCCCTAGCTTCCCGTAGAACTAAAACTCCACCCGAACACCAACCCTAACATCTTGATTCCCCCCTCCCCCGTCTTCACAATACCCTCCCTTTAGACTTTCCTCTAGATGAGCTACCACCCTTAGCGTCGTAGTTGACTGTCGAAAAAAGACGCTGTAACTCCCTGTTTTTCTTAAAACTTGATTTGGTTTCAAGTGTGCGGCTTGCCTCGATCGCAGAAATTAATTCTTTAAATTGGTCTTCACATCCTCCATGTGTAATTCCCACAAACTGCTGAATCTCGTTAACTTTAGGCAAAATCCAATCCACTATTGGAGGAAGAGAGACCAGGGGAGCCACAGTATCTAACTGCACTCCCGACTCTAAACATTCCTCTACATAAGGCACCAACGTCAAATCCATTGATTCTCCAGTATCTCCATTAGTTCTCTCTAATGGTGTTGGGGTCCCCATTGGAGATTCTAGGGTGACAACAAGTCCCTTCACCTCTGGGGTGATAGTAGATCCTACATCTCCTTCATGCCTTGACAGTACACCCTTTTCCTTCAACTCTAACGAAGCCATAGTTTCTTCTAGGACCAAAGGTGTAAAACCAACTATCGAGTTATCCTGTGTTACACGAGGCGAGTGACATTCCATTACTGGTGTCTCTACGCCAATACCCGATGTAGACCCCGCTTCAAATAACCCTGATTTCCTTTTGACCCGCCATACTCTCTTGGATCTGGTTATAGGGATAGGGCCGAATCCAATCTTCCGTTTTCCTTTTTCTAAGTTTAAAGGATTCGGACCTATCATGTTTCTTACCACCCTATTGTCTCCAGCTGAAAGCCCGTCTATTTTCGTAGACAAGAGAGTTATTACTGCCTTCAATTCGACAAGTTGGGTTTCCATCTCCTTCAAAGAATTGTACATATCGACAAGCTGGTCCTGCGGCATGATTTGCAGCCCCTCCACACTCTGAACCTCCGAAGCATGACCCGTCTTAAGAGCTGCCGCATAAGATCGCCTCGCCCACGAGGATGTACTTGGATTTTTCTCCATGTTCTCCCTCCTTGCCACACCACCCCTAGCACCTTGTCCTTCCAAGCCTTCACTCCCTCTCTTGTCGAAAGAAAAATGATGCAACACCTCCCCCATCCTTTTCCAGCCACTGCGGGCTTCAGGAATGAAAATAAAATTCCTCCTCCCCCCCCCACCATACTCCTCCACCGCCATATAACGTCCTCGAGCATTCGAGCAACGATGCACCGTGAAACTGCGTCGACCTTCCCGGACAGTGGAGAAGAAATCTTGTTTCTTATCCTTTGTGCACTCTTCCATGACCTTGGCCAACCATTGTACTGTTGTTGAGCCCAGAACCAATTTAGATATCACCCTCCGACTCCTTTCAGTAATGGCCAACATGCCCCCCTCCTTCACCAATGTAAAAGATTTAAATTCAATGGCCAACTCCATAGAAGAACCCTTACTGACCCACTCCCCTTCTTCAACAATCATTCGTCATCTCAGAAACTAGATTAGAAGCCCGTTAGGAGCTGCAAGCACTGCAGAGATGGCTGGACTCCAGTTCGTGCTCCCTGCAAGCAGTAGAGTTTTCTTGGACTCCAGCTGCAAATCGTACTCACAAGAGATGCCGGAGTACTCGCCGGAGCCTTCTGAGTCGACGGCACGACCAACGGAGCTCGGAGGGATCGCCGGAGTACTCTGAGAGACACAAGCAACAAGATCTAGGACGCCGGAGGATGAACCGACGCCGGACGACCCTCAGCGGAGTCGCCGAGGTCCATCGGCTTTATCTGTGCCGACGGTGTGGTGTCTCTCGCCGGCAAGGGTGGATGGCGGCAGATCTGGTTTCTTAAGAGTTTTCGAGCTTCATGGTGGTTTCTCTCTCCTCAGGACCGACGCCGGGCGGCCCTCAGCCAAGTCGCCGGAGCCCGTCGGCTTTGTCTGTGACGTCGGTGAGAGGTCACTCGCCGGCAAGGGTGGCGGCGGTTTCCTTAGGGTCTAACGTACGGAGAGAGTCTCGGTTTCCTTTAGCACATGTCTGAAGCAAATTTTAGACTTTGTTCAAAACATCTGACAGAATTCAAATCCATTTGAACCCGGTATTCATAAAAGTAAACTTCACAAACTAAAGTGCACAACGACAATTGAGGCCCGTTAAGATTTAGAAAGTGTTTCTTCTCATCTCATCTCATATCATCTAATTATTACAACTTTTCTAAATTTTCACACAAAATATAATAAACAATTCAATTTTTTCAAATCCCAAAACAATAATAATATTAAAAAATAATATTCTAACAATATTTTTTTTAACTTTCATATTTCATTTAAAACTATCTCTGTCTCATCTTTGAATCTAACTGCATACATTCAATTCAATGTGACTATATTAGTTTTCAGCTCATAGATCAAGGCAAAATAACACTTACATTACTCAACTTATTGTAAATGGTAAACATAAGAAAAAGAAGAAATTTACTCTGATCAAAACATCCATAAGTTTGCTATTCTGAAAGCATCAACCACACATAATAGATGATGTCACATATTTATTAAATATACTCCCTTCCCATGCTGGGAGGAATTCGTTTTTATGCAGAATGCAGGATTCTAGATTGACGAAGCTGGAAACCATCATCCTCAGCCAAACTCTCTTTGTGGAACTGCAACAATCTGGTACACCTTGTGAGAATGAAAAGCATTCGAGTATGAAGCTGCTTTAGC
>QEOT01006896.1:74140-116016 GCA_003123785.1 Pterocarya stenoptera
GCTGATATTCAGTTTGCCAATACCCTGTAAATCTCTCTTTTGGATTACTCTCTTTTTCATTTTTTCGCAACTTAATTGGAATATATTTTTAAAAACAAGATGTTATGAAAAAACCCATAAAGGAATGACTTTTAGAATTGAATTATGACGGTTGTATGTGCAATATGTTTATGAATAATTTGGAGAAAATTGTGGTTCATTTTAACTATCGTTATTGATTCTGTATTCGATGGGCTCTAAACTCTCATTTTGGGTTGCCAACAATACTACTAATTTTCACCATTCTTTTGACAACCTACATGTGTTGAGTTCATTCATCATGCATATGGACAACCTGCATGATCTCGAATATTGAGTACTACTGTACCTATCTTGCACTAATTGGCTAGTTCATCATTGAGTTCATTCATCATGTATATGGACAACCTGCATGCTCACTTGCACTTCCCCTCTGAATCACATATGACCACATCTGCACCCATTTTCCTTATTTTTCTTGTATTATGATATCCCAATTGACTTATTGTTTTTATGATGGGAAATGGCACCTATCATCTTTGGCTAGAGGTACCAATACCATGCATTCATTTTAGAGCTAATTAACTAGGATCATGTGGCATGAAGGACAATTAATATTTGGTCATTGTTTTTTCTGCTTTAGAAGAGAATGCTCATCTCTTTTCTCGTTAGTAGCTAGTTAATTAGCTTACATTTCTTTTTTTGGTAAATTTCACCATTACCAAAAAGAGTGTTGATGTTAGCATTTTCCATGGGTAATTTGCTCTTTCCTTAAATTTAGGATCCTTAAAATTATTATGTGGAATTGCTCTTTCCATGGGTAATTTGTTCTGTGTTGTTGAGTTTCTTTGCAGTGTTTAGTATCTCTCGAGGGAGGGGGCTGTTATTACGCTATGATGATGGTGTTGTAGTGTGGGTTAATTCACAATTGTTAATAGGGTCCCATTGATGTGGCGGGGTAATCCTCATCCCGAATTGTCATATTGCAGTTTGTGATACTTTCCATAAAAGGCAATGGACGTTCGAGTGGGGTTTTGCAACCACTTGATATGAATGGATCCTTGCTTACGCATGCTATCAATATTTTCACCATTCTGAACCCCATTTAAGTATTTTTTTTACAGAATTTTATAAGGAATCTAATGGAAATGTTCTTATTTAGCATTATTTTGATTTGCATGTTATTTGGTTTTTATTTGGTTGTGTTATTTTGTGATAGAAAAGTAATGTGAACTTCAACCCCTTCGGCTGTGATGATGACAAACCGTAGTGGATATAGAGAAAATTTATGTTCATTTCCTCAATGGCTAGGTAGCCCGGACGTCTAACAAGTAGTAGCAACCGGAGGTGCAGCTATGAGATGGTGCCCAAATTTCTTACATGTCACCATTCGGTTCCTGAGCCAAGGTTGGAAGATATCCAAACTTTATAATATTATGTCTAACAATTTAGTGTACTTTTAGATATGGATTCACAAGATGCTGGCCATATGTATTTCACCAACCTCCTAAGTCAAGATCCTCAACTAGATTCCACTTATGGTGGGTAAAGTGGAAACTTTCTTATGACTGTTGATGACTCTCCACCCCTATCCCTTAACGAGTCTATCGGAGTTAGGAAATCAGTTAGGGGTGCGAATTTCACCCCTGAAGAAGACAAGTTACTTGTCTCCGCATGACTTAATTGTAGCCTTGATGCAGTCCAGGGAACAGACAAAAAACACTCCCAACTATGAAAAACAAATTTTGAATACTTTGAGCAATTTAAAGAAACTACAAATGACCGAACAATTAAGTCTTTAATATATCGGTGGTCAGTTATTCAAAAGGCGACAAATAAATTAATTGCGAAACTAGCCCAGGTCGAGGGGTTGAATCAGAGTGGCATGACCGAGCAAGACAAAGTAAATATTCATACTATTATTTAAGTTATTCATAATTAGGCTTCTTTAATATTCGTTTAACAAGTTTCTTATTTTGTTTACATACTAGTTAAACAAGGCGAAGGTTATGTACCAAACGCTAGATAAATGCTCCTTCGAATTCTAGCATTTTTGGCACCTTTTGAAGGATCAACCCAAATGGATTTGGCGTTCCACAAAGGAAGACCCAATGCGACGGAAGACGATGTCCCCGACCCCGACTCAATGTTCGGGAGCTGAGACGGTTGATTCTGTTTTTGATAGTAGGCCGGATAATGTGATGGATAATGAAGTGATCGAATTAGACCGACCATTGGGAATGAAAGCTGAGAAAGGAAAACGAAAGGCCAAAGGCGTGGCAAGAGAGGAGATTTCTGTGCTCAGCAGGCTAAAGTATACACTTCTGGAGGAGTCCCGTGCTCAGGAGAGAGTTTTATCACCTCAAGGCCGAAAAGATGGAATATGACAAGGAAAGAGAGGTAAAGAAAATGCATCAAGAGGATGAAAGATTGAGGTTGGAGGATGAGAAACTGAGGTTGGAGAAAGAGAAAGTAGAGATCGCCAAGAAGGAATTAGATTAACACATTATGATGATGGACGTTAATGGCATGTCATCATTGCAGCGGTTATATTTTGAGAGATTGTAGAGGGAAATCATTGCGAAACGGAATGCTCCTCTACATACGGATTGATGAAAATTTAATAATATTTTTATAGTTTATTTATCCATTTTATGTTTGAAACAATGATGTATGATAATATGTGTTCCTTTTATTTGGATTGTAAATAATTTAATTTTTCAAATTGCGGAAGTTTGCTATTAAATTTGCAAAAACTATTACATAGGATACGCTCAAATATAACTACTACTAACATGAAGGAAATATGAAAATACCTTAACTAATTCAACTAAAATAAATGGCGGAAAACATAAATAATTATGCGACATTTCTAATGTTGGAAAAATAATAACCATTGATGTTCAATTAAATCTGCTTAGAGCTGATGATGTGCCGAGGTGTCTCTAATATGATGATGGCTTTGGATGAAGTTCGTAAGCTCAGTTGTATGATTGCGCGATAGTTCTGGAACTTCACCATCCAATTGATCATACTTAATGTTTAGACCCTCTGATTCATCACGCTCGTCTTCAATAATCATATTATGTAGAATAACACATGTTTTCATTATATTTTTTTAATTTCTTGACTTTCCACATTTTGGAAGTGCCACGAATTGTCGCAAATCGTTGTTGAAGTACCCCGAAAGTACGCTCGACATATTTTCTTGGGGATTCTTGTGCTTTTGTAAAATATTTCTTCTTATTCCCTTGTGGTGATGGAATGGCCTTCACAAAAGTTTGCCATTTGGGATAAATACCATCCACGAGGTAATATCCCATAGTGTAGTTGTTGCCATTGATTGTATAATTGACTGGAGGAGCACGCCCTTGGGCAAGTTCCGTGAAAATAGAAGATCTCTTTAGTACATTAATATCGTTATGTGAACCGGGCATACCAAAAAATGCATGCCATATCCAAAGATCATATGAAGCAACTGCTTCTAAAATAATAGTTGGTTCACGAATGTGGCCAGAGTACATACCTTTCCAGGTTGCGGAACAATTTTTTCACTTCTAATACATGCAGTCAATGCTTCCCAACATTCCTGGAAATCCTCATTGTTCACCAACCGCAAGCAATCGAGCAATATACTGGTATTAGGTGACCGCAAGTATTCATCTGAAAAGATACTGACTATTGTCTCAGAGAATTTTTTAAGGCTCTCCATTGCGGTGCTTTCACTAATACATATATATTTATCCATAAAATCTCCAGTTACCCCATACACCAACATTCTTATGGCTGCGGTTATTTTTTGTATAGAAGATAAACCAAGTTTTCCTGCACTATCTCTTCTTTGGATGAAGTACGGCTCGTAAAATTCTACCTCATTTAGAATACGGAGAAATAGGGGACGGTTCATCCGAAATCTCCTTCGAAATAGATTCAAGGGATATACTGGATTTTCTGCTAAATAATCCTGAAAAAAGCGCTTGTGCTCTTGAATATGATCACACCGAATGAACTTACAGCGTTGACGATTGCCACGATAATCTCGATGACTATCATTCGGCCTCGTTATTAAGAACAACATCTAACTCATCTTCAGAGGATAAGTATGTGAGCAATTTGTGAAAGAATGTACAAGTTATTTGATGAAGGGAGTGGGCTATCAGGGGAGACACGAGAATCTCGATTCTTTAGATCAAATGAGACTAGAGTTTGTGAGAATGTGAGTGTAAGCAAAATGCGTATTTAAAGAGAAAAAAGTTACCGTTACATATAAGACAAAAACTATTACCGTTTGAGAGAAGATAAAAAAAGTGTCCGTTGGAGAAAAGACAAAAAATATTACCGTTAGAAATGCACATATTAAAAAAAAGATTATTTTTATAATACGTATTTCGGTTTGAAAAATAATACTGTAGTCGATACTCAAAATCGTATAAGTATTTAGTAAAATGTGATATTTGAGAAGAAGATAATAAGACAAAAGAGTTAGTAGTTAAGATTGTAAATGGAAGTGAGAAAGAAAAATAATAAAGAAAGAATATAGAAATATTATTTAATAGAATAGAGATAGGGATGAGGAATGAGATGTAGAAGGTTTTTGAAAGATGAGTAAAATTTAAGAAAAAGTTTTAGGAAATGTACTTTTGAGTTAAATTATGGAAAATTTTATGGGGAATTCAATGAGGATGCTCTTATTTATCTTGTTTTACCTATTTTGCTTATTTGGTTTCATCTGAATCTATTATGGGCCACGTTGGCTTAATGCGTCAGGTTATAAGTAAGTGGGTCATTTTGTAAGTTGTTGGCGACTGTTTAGTAGTGGATTAGTTTTATGGGGAGTCCGTTGGTCATTGATTGACCAAGTCCATTTGTAATTTCTATAGGTTAGATTTGGATGTTGAAATGAGATTTTTTAGTTTGAGATGAAAGTTAAAAATTAAATAAAATATTATTTTTTAATATTATTATTATTTTAAAATTTGAAAAAGTTGAATAGTTTATTATATTTTATGTGGAAATTTGAAAAAAATTGTAATGATGAGATGAGATAAGAATTTTATGTTTTAAAATACTTCCAAACCTAACCTAAGTATTATGTTGCTTCATCAGTAAAATTATCATTCCAATTTCTACAAATATTGAACTACAAATTGGAGGTCCAGGCCCCTCGAAGAGCTTATATAACATTTGTTGTATTCATAACAGTGGTATCACAGTCGCGTTCCTACGCCATGGCTGAGGGTACACACCATGCCCAATTAGCAGAAGCAGTTTTCATGTTGAAGGGGGAATTAGTGCACCTGCGAGAAGAACAAGACGAGCAAAGAGACACGCTATAAGCAGTGTTGCAGCAGCTCAACAATTTTGTAGCCAGTTATGAACAGTTGGCAGTTCAAGCAAGTAATCAACAAAGGGGAGAGGCATCTACCCATCCAAGAGGTTAGTTTAATCATAATCCTTTGTTTGAAGGAAATGGGGGCATACATGCTAGAACTCTTAGATTGAGATTTTTCAAGTTTGATGGGTCAGATCCCATGGAATTGATTCTTAAAGCTGAACAGTTTTTTGAATATTTTGATACACCTGAGGATCAAAAATTACAGATTGCCTTCTTTCATATGGAAGGAAAGACATTGTCATGGTAATTACTGGTTAAGGGATTTAGGTCCCATGGGTGGTTGGGAGGACTTCATTTCAGCACTAAAGGTGCATTTTGGGCCCTCGGTTTATGAAGATCCAATTGGGGCATTTACAAAATTGAGACAAACAGCTACAGTAGAAGAGTACCAGACTGAATTTGAGACTTTATCTAATAAAATTAAAGGACTTACGGAGGAATTTCGTATTAGTACTTTTATTAGTGGCCTAAGGGATGATCTAAGGATTATGGTAACTATGCTTAAACCTAATACAATTTCAGCTGCCTTTGGTTTAGCTAAGTTACAAGAAGAAGAAGTAGCTAGGAGAAATAAGGGGTTACCAAACAGAAACCAAAACGCAACTCATACCTCTCACCCCTACCTTCCCAAATTACAGAAACAAATAAATAACGGCCGTTTAAATACAGAAATAGTTTCATCTCATTTTATCGTTATAATTTTTTCAAATTATCGTATAAAATATAATAAACAATTCAATATTTTCAAATCCTAAAATAATAATAATAATAATAAATAATATACTAAAAATATTTTATGCAATTTTCAATATTCATCTAAAACTATCTCATCTCATCTCATTATCCAAACGGGACCAAATTGATCTCACTCCCTTCACTTTTATAAAAATACACCTCCAATGTTTTTGTAGTTGATATTAGCTTAATTCAATTGAAAAGGTAAATATAAATACTAAGAACGTATTTGGTAAGTGAATTTTCTTAATATTTGAGAAATTTGAAAAAGAGTTCAAAATTATTTTGAATTGAGTTTTGTGCAAGTGGCTGCCAAGATTGAAAGTTTTTTTGGATATTAATTTTTTATGGGTATTGGATTTGAGAAATAATATTTGTAATTTTAGTATGTATAAATCTCATACACTCATTTTAAAAAAGTAAATCAATTTTAGACATATGTAGAAATATCATCTTTTCAATAGAGGTGCATGTTTTTTTTCATAAAAAATACGTGATAGTTATATACATATCATAAGATTATATCTAACCTTACTCGTTAAATTATATGAAAGTTCACATGACCATGAAAAATTGTTAGAACAAAATTGTTTTGTTGTGTTTTATATGAGTGGAAGGAATAAAATATTACTTGCCCATGGTGTTTTCTAAACCCATACCAAGGGAAAAAACGCATTAGAAGGGAAGAAAGAGAGAGAAGAGGAGGAGGAGACAAATGACTAAGGGAGTGAAACATTTCAGGAGGGAAAATGGGTGATGTGATATAAAGAAGACGTGAATGGAAATAAAACAAGGGGCAGAAGATAAAAGGCATGAACACAGATGACTTTAAGGGATTTTTTTATCAAGTTTCTTCAGAACTTCAACTTCTTCAATTTGACAACAGGATCTTCAACAAGAAGTCCTCCTCCAACGACTAGAGCTCTAATCTCTATTGTACATAGAGTATGAGCAATCATGAGATACTGTAAAACAAGTATATTATAATGGACTCTCCCCTTCCCAAACCCATGTGGACGTAGGCCCAATGCTGAACCATGTAAATTTGTGTTTCCATTTCTCTTTATTTTCTCTGCATTTATTTATTACTCATTGCTATGGATGTAAGCACAGATACCCTCCAGCCTCATCGAACCACTGCCAGGAGCTCTACACCACATTGATCAAGACCCAGATCATCGTAGCGAGCTAGGAATGAGTTTTTCTCTCCTTCCAACCAGTTATGCTGAATTTAGGCATTAACAATGAGCTTTTACAAACGTTACTTTGATTTTTTGTTACAAAAATCGAGACAAATAATAATATGAAGTTGGAAAATGAGTTTTTTTTTTTTTTTAAAAAAAAATTCAGTAAGTGTTTAGAAGGTTGTTGAAATTATCTTAAACTTTTTTCTAATTTCAGTCCAAAATGTTTTTATATTAAAATAAGTTTGAAAGATAATTTTCATCAAAACAATATGTTCATGTTAAATGTGTTTGAAGGGGAAGGAAGGTACCGAGAGGTGCTCAATGTGCAATAAAACTTAAAATCAAGACATTGCTTTCTGTTATACAAGCTATAACATATATAATGTTTTAAACAAAAAATTTTACTTTTTTTTAGCCACATTATCCATTTCTTAATTAAATAACTATAGCACTTTATATTATTTCATTTGTCACACTTTGTCTATCTATTTTATTATAATTAGTAATTAAAGAATCTCATATAACTCCACGACAAGTTTTTTTTTAAAAAAAAAAAAAACTCCACGATAAGTGTATAAATTCTACACATTCATTTTTTTAAAAGTAAGTAAATTTAAAATTTACATAAAAAATAATTTTTTTTTATATTAAACAACACTTAAAAAAAAAAGATAAAACTTACACATTTTAATATTGCAAATGTCAACGTATCTTTGTACCAATTTGTAATAAAATTTCAAATTTCAACCTTTGAACCTATATTTTTACCCACCCTAACCACTATTGGTTGGTTTAGTTGGAGTAAAAGTTGATCAGATGGCTAGAAAAATATAAATCCAATAAATTCCTAAGAAAACGCAGGTATTTTCAGACTTTTTGGCCGATCCAAATATCCAATCCAACCCACCCTCATTCTTTCATTCCACCCGTAAAACTCAAGCTAGAAAATTTATTGGAAGAAAAAGCCAGCAGTTTGTTCCATTTAGATATATAAACGGTTTCATCTCATCTAATCATTATAATTTTTATAAAATTTTAATATAAAATATAATAAACAATTCAAATTTTTCAAATTTTAAAATTTCAAATTTCAAATTTCAAATTTTAAATTATAATAATATTTTATTCAATTTTTAACTTTCATTTAAAATTATCTCACTATCTCATTATTTAAACGGACCACATAGGCTTAGTTTTGGGCAACCCGTTTAAAAAAAGCCAATACCACGTGCTTTATGTGTCTTCTAGACTTTGAGCTTGCGTTTGAGTTTTCCATACTTGGATTCTTTCCTTTGCATGTAAGGTGTCTGAGGGCAAGCACTGCATGTTCTGCTTTGCCCATGGTTACAAGTGTTTGCTTTTTCAGTTTTAGATTGACATTGACATATAAAACAAAGCTGGTATTCATAAAATAAACTTCACAAACTGAAGTGCATGACATTGACTGCGACAGACTATCTCACGACAACGATAATTAAGATCCGTTTAGATTTAGAAAGTGTTTTATCTCATATCCTCATGTCATCTAATTATTATAACTTTTTAAAATTTTTACACAAAATATAATAAACAATTTAACTTTTTTAAATCTTAAAACAATAATAATATTAAAAAATAATATTTTAACAATATTTTTTTTAACTTTCATCTTTTATCTAAAACTATCTCGTCTCATCTTTGAATCTAACTGCATACATTCAATTCAATGTGACTATATTAGTTTTCAGCTCATAGATCAAGGCAAAATAACACTTACATTACTCAAATTATTGTAAATGGTAAACATAAGAAAAAAAAGAAGAAATTTACTCTGATCAAAACATCCATAAGTTTGCTATTCTGAAAGCATCAACCACACATAATAGATCATGTCACATAAAAAAAAAAAAAAAAAAAACTCTCTTAGTACATCAACATCGCCATGAGGGCTATCCCACTAACACATAGATGGCATATACGATTCCAGGTATGTATCCCAGCATTGTTAGCAGCAAACAGATCCAGAACTCCACCTGCATTTCCAAAACAAACAAAGAAATTAAGAACAAGCAGTTTATGCAATCAATCAAAGAGATCAAAGACACAGATCAGCATATTTACTCCACAGCCATAACGCAGGAAGACTCCAACAGGTGGTAGGAGTATTGCCAATATCACTTCCAGGAAAGTTTCTGAGCCCATGAATTTCTGCAGAGTTTGATGGAACTTGTGCAATAATTTTTATGGAGTTTCTGCAGAATTTGATAACAGA
Source organism: Pterocarya stenoptera (assembly GCA_003123785.1). NCBI lineage: Eukaryota > Viridiplantae > Streptophyta > Magnoliopsida > Fagales > Juglandaceae > Pterocarya > Pterocarya stenoptera. Next base: position 83,727 of record QEOT01006896.1, read on the forward strand.
TATTTACTGTGGAAAATGGGTTTGAGTTGGATTTGGTAAAAGATTAGCGTATGGGGAGGAAGGGAGGGAGGGAAGGAGGCATGAAAAAGCCGAAGCCAGTTGGAACAGATGTCATAGCTAAGGCCCAAGGAGTCTCAAAGTGCCACGATGGCAAGGGGTTTGCTACGTGTAATGTTTTTAGCCAATATGTGTTTCCTTTTGACTCGTATGAAGGAATGGTGAGTTTGAATCGGAACCAACTGGGTTTGGCTCCTCTCATACATTTATCCCCTCTTGTATGTGTACGATAAGATTGCCAGATTGGAGATCAAAGATTGTTTTTGCTTTCTGTGCAACTTTTGGCACAACGTTGTAGAATGCAATCTCTCTGTATTGCTAATACTAGTTCTTGATGATTCATTGTTATTAACATTTTTTTTTTTAGATTCGTTTGACAGTCAGATAAGATGAGATGATTTTAAATGAGTTAAATAAAATATTATTAGAATATTATTTATTATTATTTTTATTATTTTAGGACTTAAAAAGTTAAATTGTTTATTATATTTTGTGTAAGAATTTGATAAAATTATAATGATAAAATGAAATGAGATGAGATAAGATAAGATGATTTTTATATCCTAACAGCTATTAGAAATAATGATTTGTACAAATTTTAAATAAGTAACTTTCATACAACTTCTTTGTAAAGCAATCTCTTTGTAAAAAAGTAGATATCAACTTGAAAAATTAAAAAAAGAAATCAACTTTTTCTACTTAAACTCACTTTTTAATAAAAGGCTTGCACAAGACTTGTTCTAAAACCTATACCTAACATTACTCCTTTTTTTTAAAGTCTACAAGTTAGACAGATTTCGAGAGTAAACATACCATTTGTTTTGAAATTTGTCACAATTATTAAAAAAATCGAGATATAAATATTTTTATGCCAATTCATGTGACATATCAATGATAAGAAAATAAAAAATACTTTAACCCTAAAAAGAAAATGAAAAAAATGAGAAATTGACATGACTTGATGTGGTACACTAGATAATAAGATTCGTAATATAAACCTAACGTATTATATAAAATAACGTCAGTTTGTTAGTTTAATTTTGTATAATTTATTTGTGGCTGTCTAAAACACTTCTCTAAGAAAATTATAGCTAGAAAAATTTAACCAAAATAGACCTTTCATTCATTCTTTTTTTTTTTTTTATATCGAGGAGCCTCTCTAAGGCAGGGCTCTTTAGACCCATCCCTGCGGAGTAAACCCCAGTCCCGTGCACACTACCCTCGAAAGTTTTCCTACACAAAACTGGTTAAATAACTGACTTTTCACCAGGTGGTGTAGACCCAAGGGATTGTTTGCATTCATTAGGTGTTGAACCTTGGATAGACCTTTCATTCAAACGTTAACAGTTATCAATGGGTTACTAGGAATCCATCCATCAAAAATTTGAAAGTAACAAATACAATATCATAATTCGGATGGATTCTTCCAATGACTTCAAGGATAACCAAAATAATTCAAATGATTATCTCAGGAAAAGTGGGTTTCAGATTACCTCTCTCCCTATTTTCCAAAATTATATAAGAGTTTATATATGGCAGTAAATACCATTATTCCAGCATCCAGCTTAAGCAACAAAGCTGAGCTAAGGGTATACAACCTTAGGTTTGACTTGGTTGCAACCTGCTACAACCAAAAAAATCACAGTACGAAGGGAAATTATGCTCAGGAAATGAGTGGCATGGAAAACAACCATGAATCAAGGCTGATAAACCTCTGGAAGCTGAAGACCCACGCTTGCAGCAGATTTTCCAAGTATTCTCTTCATTTCATCCGATCTATCCACAGCAATGTTGTATGAGAACAGTAGGTCCTGCCACAACCATTACCAATTCAACATTGGAACTAAAATGGGGGAAAAAAATCTCACAGTTTCTTCTACACATTTTTTTTGATAAGTTCATCTACAACCAACAAAATGAATTGCTAGATAAATAGAAAGAGACTCATGCAGACAAAAACTGAAGTTATAGCCCATAACCAAGAAAAGAAGTACATCACATTTAAAACAGGCACACATTCATCATCTTAAAAGGGAGTTTGCGTTTGATTCAAAAAAGCTGATTACTTCAAACGTCTGTCAAACTGTTGAGGGGGAAACAAAATACTCTAGGGGAGTCTTCAAATAACACTAGGATACAACGTATTAGGACAAAAATGTAAAAACACAAGCTTAAGGGTTCGGATGCCACAAATTTAGGTTAACCACTTGCTCTTATGATTACTATCCAACAACAACAATTTAACAACCAAGTAAAAAGGAAAAAAAGGTAAGGGAGAAAAGGAGATAAGGGACAACCTGGTGATGGTGGACACTATTAAGAAGAAAGGTGTAGTCATTGGCAAGCTTGATTTTCTGCCGAATAGACGAGAAGTCAGATAGTGCACAATTCTTGCGGAACTCCTCAGTCACATATTCCTTGAAGCGCCTCTTGCTGTCTTCCTGTGCAATGTGCTTCTTTACAGCCTTGAGAAGTTGCCGATACACCTTTGCAGCCTGCAATGCCTCAGCGCTCATTTCCAATCCTATTCTTCTCCTTCCTGCATGAGTTTGCACTTTCAATCATTTATAGATGTATATAAAAAGAGTGTCGATACTCATAAACTAGGTGCACACCGCTAATATGGAAAACACAGCCGTTAAAAAAAGAGAGGGAAATGTAACGAGCTTGGGACTGTGATCTTATAATCAGGCATGAAAAGAGAGAGAAGTTGGCTGGCAAAAGGCTTTATTTCTTTAGAACGACCTAAGATGAACTTCTCAATGAAATATTATATAGAGAATTGGATTCCATATGAAGGGATCCAGACCTCCAATATACTCACGATTAGCACACATAACAATTCTATATTGACTGACTTTTCATTATCCAGTACATGGATTTTATATAGTAGCTCATAAAAGACTTATTCTATTACAATAAACCTCCTAATCCAGAATAAAATAACACAAACTCGGAAACCAAAACAACAGACCCACGTGAACTAGAGTGGCACACAAAGCAACTTATTCCCATTCGGCTAACAATAGCAACTCATAAAAAGGACTCGAAATATGTCTATATAAGCAACTAAATACAAAGGAAGGTGAAAGTTTTTTATCAGAAAGAAAGGTGAAAGTAAGAACAGCAAGATGAAAGACCATCAAACACAATAGTACTAGAACAACTAAAGGCACAAAATCTCATTCGACGAAGGGGCCAAGACGTTTCCTCACACAATATCCGTAACAAGAAACCAATTCAAAATCAAAGAGAGAGAAATATTAGAGAGGAATCTCCCTTTGCCAGCACAGGAAAAGTTTGAAAAAGTACATACAAAAACTAACATCAACTTTACTAAGGTAACATTGGGAGAACTGGCATGCAGTAGCACCACACTGAGGGCCAAGTAGAATCAAGCTATGGAAGTTGAAGATTCAACGAAAGACAAATATCATACATTCAGCCTCGACTATATTCAAGTTACCAAGTTCACAATACATACATCTTCATGGCATCAAAGAAACCATTTGCAAGCTCAACTAATTGGAATATATGCAATAAAACAAGAGCTTTTTGCGCTAGTAGCAATTGCACGCTAGTAGCAATTGCTTCTACCATTAAGCATAAGAATTTATTCCATCAGTCTTAAGGCGAATATGGATGACCAAACAAAAGCTACTTGCAAACCTGTATCCACTGATTAAGTGATCATCAGAAACTCTTATGCTTAAATGACTATGGAGATATTCAATATGCACTCAAATAAATTAAACAAATAATAAAAAGATAAACTAATCCATATTTATTGTAACATACGGGTTCTAAACTAAGGATTAGATTTATTATCATTCTTATTATTATTATTGATCTAGTTTTTTTTTTTTTAATTATTATTATTTTATATTTTTTCTTTTGGGTGAGACTATTGACTAAGAAATTCCCTCCCTTTCATGTCGTGCCGCACCTTCATGCCGCCATCTTCTCTAGGGTAATTTCTTAGTCTGAAAGTTTTCTAACTTGTAACCAACTTACACACCGGAATCTTCACCTATAAATTCTCTCTTTCCTCCACAAAATTTCCCCCTTACGCCAACAAGCCCTCACGGCCAGAACCTTCCTCAAGTAAAAATCGAATTTTCTGCTACACAGTAAAGCCCGTAGCCCCTCACAGCAAACCAAACACTTACCTCACCAGAAACCACCACAGAACACGCCGATGGGAGCTGGGAGTGCTCAGTTTTACTCACAAAAACCGACGGTCAACCACTATCCTTCAGTCCTCCACTGTTCCAGTAAGCCCCCACTGAGATCTCCCTCAGTATCGCATGGTACTCCTTCTCCCACAAGCCTCTGTGGTTCCCTTTTACTGTTTTGTTTTCGGCCTTTCCCAAAAAGTACATGCATGACTTTAGTTATTAGAAAAGATACCCTTCACCCAATACCTATAACTTCCAATTATGCAAATGCAAGTCATAATTTGGATAATATGGAATGTTTTGCCTTTTGCCAATTTTATTTAAGAGAGATTCTCGCGTTGGATTATTAATATATTAGTCAAAATAATAATAACATATTATTATTAATATTTTTTTAAAATTTATTTTTATTATATTTCACAATACATGGCACAAAACTGTGATTACCTTGTAATTACCCTTGCATACATACATAACATACTCTCAAAAGGCACAAGCCAGATACAGCTTTCTACATAAAGTCTTAACACAATATTTTATGTTCGTCCATTGGCTCAGGCACAAAAAAAAAGTGTATCATCCATAAAGCACCGATATGAGTAATGCCACATACAGTCGTAGAGTGCGCAAGCGTCGTGCAGTTGCTTTGAAAAAGAGTGAGGTCTACTATTAAATATATTTTTTTTTCATGTGAGTCCTGTATTTATTCACTTTTTTAAAGTGATTGCAAGACGCTTGAGCATTCATGAATGCAACTATCATTTATCATAAAAAAATAAATAATCATCAGTTCCTTTTTTAAAGAGTGCAGTTCCTTGCAAATCAGCTGAACTATCAAAACATAATCCACAAAACGGTCAATACAATACATGCCACAAAATTGTCAAAACATAATCAATGTATGCTGTCAAAACATATTTGCTGTCCACATGTATTTCCAGTCACAAAACCAGCTAATAAACATAATTAAAACACTGCCTAAGAATGTCCAGCTGTATTTCCAGTCAATTTTGAGCAATTTTAGGCAAAACTGTTAAATTAATTTGAATCCAAATCTCACTTAAAGTCACAAACTAGTAATATAAATTTGAATCGATATAAGGTCTTGATTCTTACCCTTGATAGAGGAGCTCTGTGTGGCGATTGGAAGTAGTGCAGCGCTGATTGAAGAGCTTTGTGTAAAGAAGAGGAGATAAATGAACCCAAGATGCAATAAATCTGAACGAATTTATGAAAATGGAAAAATAAAGATGTAGAAAATGGCGAAACAAAAATGGCAGCGTGGATGATGGAGGAGTTTAAGCAATGCCGATGTGAGTGGATGGAGGAGTTGTATCAGTGATGGAGACACGACCACAAGAAAAAATGACCAAGAACGAGCTGTGAAGAACAAGGTCTTAGTGAAATACACAATAATGTAATAAAAAGTTAAAAACTACAATGAAATTAATATTCAAACGAAACTGTAACGCCCGTCCTCGTCGTGGGACTGCTCACGGCGGCGCGGTGGAGAGAAATCGAGGGAGGAAGGGGCTACGGGGAGAGAGAGGCACGGGGGACTGGGGCGTGGATCCGGGAAGGAGATTTGTGAGGTCACCGGGGAGGTGGTGGTGTTGCGGCGGGAAACGGCGGCGCTGGGAGGAGCCGAGGAGAAGAGAGATCGGGAGGGAGAGGGGCGTGCGGCTGGAGGGAGGGAGGGAGGAGAGGAAAGTGAGGGGGAAAAAGGGAGCGTGGTTAGAGTTTTAATCTTGGCCATTCATTTAGGGTCTTAAACTTGATCCAACGGTTGAAATTTAAATACTGATTTAAATTAAGTAGAATATCTAGACAAAATATAAATACAATATCATAAATTAAAATCAACTTTATATTATAAAAATACTATCCTTTCGTCATTAATTGAAATGATAAAGTTTGTTAAATATTTTTAATGGAATTAAAACTATCTAATTAAATAGAGTTTTAACATAATTTAAATCTCATATTATTATCAAAATGATTTTTCTGTAATTATAATATTTTTAGGACTTCTAAAATATAAGAGGTTTACTTTAAAATCAGCTTGGTTCAATAATACTAAAAATATCTCATTTAAAATATTTCTCGGACATCTAAAATATTTCGAGAGTTTTAAAACACTAGACTCTATTTAAAAAATAATCTGTTAAATTTAAAACACAACCTCGGGATTTAAAACGCAAAGGCAAGACTCATGATCAACTGAGAGAAAAATGAGGGAGTGGTCACAATCTCCCCTTCTTCTAAAAATTCTATTCTCGGAATTTGCTTCAACTTGATATGAATCCATTAATGCCAGTACCCACATCGTCGCCATGCCTCCATGCACGTTCATTGCTTCAATCACTCCTTGCATGATACCTCTATCCTCGCGTGGTCAATTCTCCATTGACACACTCGAGTCATTTCCAAGAACTTAACCCAATCCATCATGCATCACTTGTACCTCTCATACCACAATCCTTACTGAAAAAAGCTTGAAGCTACCATCTCATCCTCCATCTTGTTTCTAGCTTAACTCGTAGTCATCCATGCACTTCTTGATTGTTGCAGCCTATCTATCATTTCTAATCTATTTATGCAATAAACATCTAACTATTTCTATACGCTCCTAGCATTCCATCATGCATTCCTTCTCTCTTAGCTACCTCCATTCACTTTCTTCATCTCATGCACTTAACATAACATTTCCTAGCAGGTGCCATTCTGACATGCATGCATTGACTATGTCATACTATAAAATATCATAACATTAAAACATAAACACTTTCCTTACTGCAGGATGAGACATGCCCTGCGAAGATTTTAGCTTAGGTTTTCCTTCACTGTCAGTTCTATTTTCAAAAGTTTTCTTTCTTTATAAAAAGTTTCTCTCTTATTTTGAACAATTTATAGAATTTTTCATAACCTAGGTTTTACTTTAATACCACTTTGTAATGCCCATCCTCGTGGTGGGATTGCTCACGGTGGCGCGGTGGCGGTGTGGTAGAGAGAAATCGAGGGAGGAAGGGGCTATGGGGAGAGAGAGGCGTGGGGGTTGGGGCGTGGCTTCGAGGAAGGAGATCCGTTAGGTGGGGTCGTGAGGTCTTTGGTGAGGTGGTGGTGGTGCAGTGCGGCAACGACGACGCTAGGAGGAGCCGAGGAGAAGAGGAATCGGGAGGGAGAGGGGTGTGCAGTTGGAGGGAGGGAGCAGAGAGAGGTAGAAGAGGAAAGTGAGGGGAGAAAGGGAGGGATCTAGGGTTTTGATCTAGGTCATTCATTTAGGCATCCCAAATCTAATCCAACGGTGGAGATTTAAAAACTGATTTAAACAAACTAAAATATCTAGATAAAATATAAATACAATATCATAAATTAAAATCAACTTTATATTTCTTTCATCATTAATTAAAATGATGAAACTTGCTAAATATTTTTAAGAGAATAAAACCATCTAATTAAATAGAGTTTTTAACATAATTTAAATCTCAAAATATTCTTAAATAAATAAAATCCTTTAGATAAAATGATTTTTCTACAATTATAATATTTTTGAGGCTTCCAAAATATAAGGGGCTTACTTTAAAACCAGGTTTGGTTCAATAATACTGAAAATATCCAATTTAAAATATTTCTTGGACATTTAAAATATTTCGAGGACTTTAAAACACTAGGCTCCATTTAAAAAATATCTGCTAAATTTAAAACATAATCTTGGAGATTTAAAACGTAAAGGCAAGACTCGTGACCAACCGAGAGAAAAAGGAGCGAGTGATCACAAAAACTAGTTTGGATTGACGTACAGGAATCTTGTTTTCTTTAAGGAGATTAACGTCTTCTGTGGTATGTAAAGTTTCAATTGAACGGGTATAGCAGACTTCCTCTTGATTTATCTCTTCCAGGATACAATAGTCCAACTGATTATCGTATAGCTCGATCTAACTCACAAATGATTGAGCCCAAAACTCCATCAGAAGAACACATCTCTTTTGTCTAGAAAAATTACTCTCAAGATTATCTAGTTCATACTTTTAATTTCTACCGACTTTTCTCTATTTCGTACCGAAAGAAAAAACACCACAATCGAAAGGAGACAAATTACGGCAATAGGGAATTAATAAGTATAAAGCATCCAACTTTTTATTTCCAAAAAAATACTATAAGTTAGTAAAGTTAGTATCTTTTCAAAATCCAAATGCCGTTAATGCCCCTCCTAGATTCTGGAAAACTACCGAAATATACCTCCAGGATTTTCTCTTATCCGTTAAAACAATCTAGAAGGATTTCGTTTAAAACTTCCTCAATAAAGAAGATTCGCATAATACTTCCTCAATAGATTTGAAGAACTCAACGTCATCTATAAAAAATCCTACTCAAATAAAATCTATTAAAAAATACCAACATTTCCATACTGATTTTTAATGATAAAAAAAAATGAAGAAATAGATATATTTCCAGACAAAGAATGATTATTATGCATCATGAAGGTATGCTCTGCATTGAATTCTCACTTAGTAAAACAATATTTGTTACTCCAGAGTTAGTAGTAGTCTCAGACTTGAACTGTAACTTCTAAAAAAAAATAAAAAATTACTCCTCATACATAACACTACAGGTGTTAACATGAGTTTTATTAACCAGCACATTACGACCTTATGTTATTCCCGGTTTCATTGGTATATTTGGCCCTTGCAATCCTTTTTAGGGCTTGAAAATTAAGGAAGTAACATTATAACATATATATATTTACATGGACCGCAAATCATAAGCATATAAACAAGCTTAATTAGTAAAGGTCTTTCACATATAAGTTAATTATTTAAGTACTAGGAGTCACTAGCCATATGGCCCATATTTGAGCTCAATGATTTTGCCTTAAATTCTATGGTTGCTATTTTGAAACCTTGAGTACTTCTAAGAAGACGTTTGAAGTATGAAACTTTGACTTCTATGATTTTTCATAAGTTCTATGGTTGTTGTTTTGAGTGCAATATGTGAAACTAAGCATATATGAAAATTCATAATAGAAAGTGAGTATTGCATGGCATGGGGTACAAGTTTTGAAAGTTTTGTGAACAACACATATTTATAACTTTTGAGCACGACAGTTGTTTTAAGCCCTAAACATTGACATGATCTTATTCAATTATGTATATGTACAATGTCTTGATGTATGGACAAGGGAGTCAAAATTATATGTTTGGTTAATTGATGTAAAACTATCTTGAAATTGTTTGGCAGGGGCAGAGTTTTATTGGCTGCAACCACATCAGAAATGGCTGTTGATGAACCCGAGCACATTGAGTTGTTAGCTCTTCTACGTGGCTTTCAATTCTGTGCAGGAATGGGAATACACAAGCTTCAAGTGGAAAGTAACTGCCTACTAGTGATTGAGGCGCTGCAACAAAATAGTATGACAAGCTCAATGCTTGGTGGCCTTTATTCTGAGATTAAATAGCTATCATCTTGTTTTGGGGATTGTTTTTTTACTCATGTCTATAGGGAAGCCAATATGGCTGCACATTCACTTGCTCAGTATGCGAGAAATGTTGAGAGTATCAACATGTGGTGGGATTGTATTCCGGACTTTTTATCTCAAATCTTGTGGTTTGATTTATGTCTGTAATCATTTTTTGATTAATGAAGTTATATGTTTGTTATAAAAAAAGAAAAGAAAAGAAATTGTTTGGATTTGAATCGTTTGATTTCTACTGCCTATATTTCAGAATTTGTAAATAGAATGCCTATGTTTTCTAATTGGGGTATGAATGTGTTTATTCACTGTTGGAGATGTATAAGTATTGAACTTTTGTGCATGTTGGCAGTTTGGATTTTAATTGATTTGGTGCTGATTTGAAGTCAAGCTTTTAAGTAATATTATTTTCCTTTTGGCTAGTTTGAAGTGGGGTTCCTATTCTCTTTTGTTTTGTGTTTGATTTATTATGCATGTATTTTTATAGTATTTTGTAGGGATTTGTGACTTTGTACAACGTTATTTTGTTAAAAGATTGACTTACAAATTAATGAAAATTCCTTCTTGACCACTCTCTTGTAAAATGATAAAGAAGGTATTAGCAACTCCCATACGAATAGTATCTTACAAATGTTGAGATCGAGGTCGAAGTGACGCAACCCGAAAGGAAAGTAAGGGCACCAGGTAAGAAACCCCAAGTATCGACTTGGTTCAACATTAACATAAATGCTATCCATGGACTAGCCAAAAGTTCACACAATTGTGGACAAGAATCTATTATTACTTCCATAGCTTTAAGAAACCTAACTGACCTAAACTTTTTGTAGTCTCATAGTCATCAATGGTCAACCATCCAACAATGCACAAATAAGTTTTATGCTTGTTTGGCCCAAGTTAAATCAATGCATCCAAGCGGTATCACTGAACAAGACAATGTATAGTTCTAATTTTATAAATTTATAATGAACTACGTATTTATATTTTTATGATTGTTTTTTAAATTGAAAATGCAAAGATAACGTGCCAATCAATGCAAAAAAGCCACCTTTAATTTAGACCACTATTGGAAACTATTGAGATGCAACCAAAATGGCAAGTGCATATGGATCTTTTGTCAAGAAGGAGAAAGTTAGGCTATTCTACCATTCCATAGTATATACAAATTGGGAATTACGTCGTATGTGAAAGTGCGTTTGTCAATGCCGAGAGACCACCAAGTAAAAAAGCTAAAAAAGAAAGAAAAATAAAAATGAAATGCAAAGAATCTTAACCTACTGATTTTACTTTAAGTCACATGGAAAGCGATAAGAAGATATTGATGACTAAGAGATGAAAACCAGTAAGCTGTGCTGAGAGGGATAGGTCTAAATTGATACACCTTAAGAAGAAGAAGAATATGAAGATGAAAATTGTGAGTTTGGATATTGATAACATAAATGTGGTGCAGCGAGAATACTTCAATACTCTTCAAATGGAAATCCTTGAGAAGCAAAAAAATAGATCACCATCTCAATCCTACTATATTTAGTATTTGTTTTTGTACATTGTAATGCCTAGGATAACTTCGACTTTTGATTTATGGTAACTTGATCTTATAGTGGATGGGCTGTAACTATTGTGACAGATTGATGTTTGATATTTTGTAATTTTGGCCTGTAATTGATGTGTGATTTTGGGCTAGGCAACAAATGTGACAGATTGATGTTTGGTTTTTTGTAATTTTGGCTTGTAATTGATGTGTGATTTTGGGTTGAGTAGCAAATATTGTGACAAATTTTCGATAGTTTGATAGCATGATTTCTATATTTTTGTAATAGCATAATTTGACAATAGTTTGATAGTTTGATTTCTATAATAGTTTGATGGTTTTAGTTTGATGTGTGGTTATTATCTATGGATTTGACACTTTTTTTAAAAAAAATCATTTGGGTCTCATATTGATGTAAACGTACTTAATAAACCATTTATATTTTCAAATCTTGCTTAATAGCGTATTTCGACTATCAACTACATAATTAATGATCATAACTATACAATGTGATACTATCTCGCTGATGGCATATATCCACAATGGGAAACATCTGTTAAATCCATCTTGGCTTTCTAAATAAACAAAAAAAAAAAAAAAACTTTGCTGCAGTCCAAGAGTTAGTGATGAAGGATGTTGAGTGTGCTTTTGGTTTGCTTCAAATATGATTTGTTATAGTTTGTAGACCTACGTGATTTTTTCACATTGAAACACTCAATGATATTATGATGGTATGCATAATTTTATATAATATGATTATTGAAAATGAACGAGTTGACAATGGATCTGAAGACTTCAAATATGAATAGTTCAATGAAAGCCCATAAGCAAGTGTCGCCTGACTTTACACTTAAATTTGGTGAGTTCATTCAACGCCATCATGATATTAGAAATAGGAAAAACGCATAGTCAACTCTAAGCAGACATTTTCGACCACTTATGGCAACTATATAGCAAAACATAAAATTTTTTCATGTATGATTGTATTAATATTTTATTTTTTCTTTGTAGTATCATTTCCTTTTGTCTTTTTTTTTTTTAATAAGAATATGTAACTATTTCTCTTATGCAAAGAATGTAGTATGATTTTTTTTACTCAAATTGTGCAAAAACCTTTTTAATGAATATTCATATGTTCCACTCACTTTGAATAGAATCTCAACACACGCCAACAATGATCGAAATGAAAGGTTTTCTTTTTCTAATTGTAAGTACATGACCTTCATCTTGCCAATTTAAAAAGTTCCAAATCTCAAACATAATTAGAACCTTATTTAATGTTGGAGAAAATAGTACAAAGAAATTGATGAAAAGATATGACAAGAACATACTCATTAAAACCACTTTGATGCATTCTTTCAACTTATGCCAAGTGACTACAAAACTTATTTATCACTTGTTGACAAAATAGTACAAATAAATTGATGAAAATATACTACAAGAACATATCCATTAAAACCACTTTGATGCATTCCTTCAACTTATGCCAAGTGACTACAAAACTTATTTACCACTTGCTGAATCGTTAGCCATCTATTTATTAGAGATGTGTAATTACGTGTAAAATCATATTTCTTTTTTTCTTCAAAGTATTTATAAATCATTTTCTATAACATCCTGCGTTTTTATCTTTTAACTGCACGTTGCACCGTATCTAGGGGTGTAAGTTTTTATAGGACTTCAAACAATTATATATATATTATGACTGGTTTGGTTACACAAATCAAGCAATCCCATCTCATATAATTATTACAATTTTCTTAAATTTTCACATAAAATATAATAAATACTTCAACATTTTTAAATCTCAAAACAAAAATTATATTAAAAAAAATTATATTTTAACAATATTTTATTTAACTTTCAACGTTTATACCATCTCATTTATGTAACCAAACGAGGCCTAAAAAGTTAGTGGCCACCTCATGGCCACAACTGCCACTAGATTTGGTCTCTCTTTTTTAATAATTTTAATTAATTCAAGATTATTTATTTAATTAAAAATGTTTATTTTATTAGTTATCAAACATCTTAAAACTTTATTTGAAACTCATACATCTAAGAGATTTTCAACTCATCTCACATTCAAACATAGTCTTATAAGTGGGGTGGATGATAATCATTATTCATCCTATAAGCGATGGGAGATGATTGAAGGCAATAGAAGTCCCACAAGATCAATGTAGGAGTGCCATTGCCGCCACCCAAGTTATGTTCTCTTTTGTTTCCAGAAAGCGATTTGAAAATGGGCAACAAACATACTGATTTTACAATTAACCCAAATTAAAATATTTTGAACCTAACATGACAGTAAGGAAGCAAGGAAACCTGTAGGCAGTCGTTGATGCCACCACGACCATCCAAATTTTAAGAGCATTGACATTGGCTTCATTAAAAGCTTAGCTAAATGTAAAATATGATGAATTTCATCAAAAGAGAGCTGCATTGGATTAACAAAAGAGATAAATGTGAAATTTTTAGCTACAGTAAATGTATGTGTTTCTTCAAATTTGAAGGACTACTATTCACTTATCAAATCTATTTTTTATTCACATTTAATCTCTAAATGTCTTTTCTATTCACATTTACTCTCCAACCATCTTATAATAATAATGTAAGAATCAAATTAAATTATTAATTAACATATGATTAGTATGATTATAAAATATGAAAAAAATAAAAATATTATTATTAAAAAAATAATATTATATTATTATTTTGATGAATTCAATGGCTAATCCAATGTGAAATTATGGATAAGGATGTTTTAGATATATGAAAAATCTGTACTTTTCATCAAAATGTAAAGATGAATTTAATAAAGCCAATGCTAGTGCTCTAAAGATATTAGAAGTTTGGAGAATCAATCCATCCATAAGGAGATATAACATCCATCCTCGAGACTTTTATCAATTAGAAAGTCTAGAAAAATTATCGTTATCAAAATCGATTGGCACATTGACGCAATGGACAATGGACAATTTAATAAATTACAATTTGGTATGATACCCGTCAACCAGCTACTCTCATTTCTCCTTGAATTTCATGGTGACATTATGCATATACTCAACCACAAACTTGTAAAACTCTTTCAATTATAATACCCAATTTCAATAATTTTTTATTGGAAAACTAATTGAATGAGTGTCACATGACACATACATTAATATTCCACGTGTCAATCTTTACTTAAATGTGACGTCATTAGTTGCGTTAGTTAATTGAAGATCAATGACTAATTTGATTATACAAAATCAAAATATTTCGTCTCATATTATTTTATATAAGTATTACAATTTTTTTAAATTTTCATATAAAGTATAATAAATAATTCAATAATTTTAAATTTTAAAATAATAATAATATTAAAAAATAATATTATAATAATATTTTATTCAACTTTTAACAAAACATCTTATCTCATCTAAACTGCGTAACAAAACCAGACCTAACACATGGCTTACTGTCTCATATCACGTAACAATCCTCATGCTTTTATCTTCTAAAGAAAAGTTAACAAAATAATTCATTGCAAGTTTTTTAATTATTAAATATTAATATTGTAAAATTGCATAAAGTTAAAAAAATCTAGGCAATAAGTTTACAATTAATCTTAAAAAAAAAAAAAAAAAANTCGTGGGCTTTGATTCATGGAACCATTTTCCTCCTTAACAATTTGGTTAGAGTCAAAAGCAGAATTCTTTACAATCCTTTTTTCTTTTTAGGCAATTTTTGTATAAACCATTGGTCATTGTGTAGTTTCAATCTTTTAGATCACTTAGAAAGAGTTGTCGGCAAACTCTGGGACTGCTAATCCTGTTCCACAAAGTAGTCTATTATTTTTTTTTTGTCCGGTTGACTCGACACGGTTTTACTTTGTTGGTAGAATCCGTTTCAATGAATGAGAGCAATGAGTTTTGGTTATGTACCCTCTTCTTGTTCTTGTATGCAGAATATCGAGAAATTACAAAAAGTTGTAGAAGGGGGTGATTATTATGGAGCTCAACAAATGTACAAATCAATTAGTGCAAGGTATATGCATTATCTTACCAACCCGCAACCATATTTGACATGCTAAAAAGAAAACATATTTGACATAACGGTATAGGGACTCAATTTCTTATACTTGCCATAGAATTAAGTGAACTACTCGTGTTGTCAATTTGAGGTATGCATACTGACGAAACGTGCATGACTTTTCACAGATATGTGTCCGCTCAGAGGTATTCTGAAGCATCGGATATTCTCCAATCCGGTGCATGCATCCAGTTGAAACATGGGCAGGTTATTCTCTTCCAAGTCCTTCATTCCTATGCTGTTCATGTATTTTCCCTGTTTTATGTGTCTTAAAGTAATCATCTCAGATACTGGCTGTGGGTTGCTTATATTACTATCAATTCTTGATGAAGATGAAATATAACTCAGTCAATAAAGATCTCCCACATTTATCCTATTGCCCAATATTCCTATCTTTGCATTGGCAATTAAACGTGCTACATTTTGTTGCTGCTTATGTATAAATCTTCCCCATTTTCAATGCAAAATTTTAAATATGTTGGATATGGAGTTGCAAAAGACTCGGCCTAACATTGGGATATATTAATTTTGAATCATACAGGATCAAAGTGCAATCTAATAGAAAGGTATGCCCATGGATTTCCCATTGGGCACATTTTTATGCATATGATACTACTTTTTAGATATGATGTACATGGAATTTCATTGAATGTGCATGATTTATCAGAAAATTAGAGTTCCTTATATCTTTTGAATTAGTTCCATTGATACGCTGCAAAACATTTCAGATTACTTGTGGGGCGGAGCTTGCTGTGTTGTTTGTGGAAACTCTTGTAAAAGGGAAAATTCCTTATGACGATGAAACTCTTGGTCAGTTGGCTTGTTCATTCCTTTAATATAATTTTTAATGCTCATGAGCACTTTCTTGGTCAATTCTTACTTTTTTTACGATACTTTTTGCTTGTTGTCTCTTCCTGGGCCAGCTGTGCTTTTCTGGCGTTGACTGCTTCCTAATTGTGTCATAACTTGGGGAATTATGTAATTTAGCTGGGCTAGATTTTCTGGTTGTATTAATATTTTGATACATGTATTTCTTTGTAATTATGACAAAATATCTATGTTAGATCGTGTCAGGAAAATATACAAGACTTTTCCTCAGATTCCTCTGCCACAACACTTACCAGATGACGATGAAATGCAGCAAATTTCTGAAGCTTTTGGGGCAGCAAAAACACGTGTAGAGGGCTGCTCATCATTCTTAAAAGCTGCAATAAAGTGAGTCATTATCACTTGTTTTCTTGGTTAGAAAAGATCTTCTTGGTTACATTTATTTCACTTATTGGGTGCTTTTGGTGGATGTTAAGATGCCCTTTCTTTCCCCAAACCTCTTTCCTGGTGCAGTAATTTATGTGATTTGAAATTCAAATGTGTTAAGCTGCCAACATTCTGCTCTCTGGTGCTGTCTCTGGCAAAATCTATGCTAAAAGCATAATTGGAGAACCATATCTAGGATGTATCTGAAAACCTAGTCGTTTTCTACCCAACTTTTCATATTAGAATGGGGCTACTAATGCATCAGTTCTGAGTTTGTCATTCACATGCCAATGCATTCCTAACATTCTATATCTTTTGTTTTTCAGGTGGTCTGTGGAGTTTGGAGCACATAAGAACGGATCTCCTGAACTACATGTTATGCTAGCTGAATATATATATTCTGAATCTCCTGAAGTGGTAGGTTTGATGGCAGAAATCTTGGCTTCAAGAAGTATCTGGTTTTTGCTGCTCCTCTCTAATCTATAAGGCTTATTTTTTTACTTCTGTTTTTGGGGCGTCTAGCTGAGCCTTACATCTTATTGCTATCTTCTTTGATTAAACTCCATTGAGATTTCTATATTTCCCTATTATTAGGTGAGGGGAAATGCAAAGTTGTGAAAATTGACACGTTCTCAAGTTTGTATACCAAAAAAATAAAACCAAAGCGATAGCATCTATCTCAGCTGTTTGATACAATATAACTTATTAAAAGACAGCAAAAACAGAAAAAGGGAAAGAAAAAAGGGCTTCTAGAGGGAAGATGCAAAGCAAAAGCATGAATGCCACATTCTAGCAGTTTTCTGGAGTTTGAAAGTTATGTTATCGACACTGAAATACAATAGTTTGCTCTTTGGAATGCTGTCTTGGACCCATGTGCTTGTCACTTTCGGAATATATTTTATTTCTGTTAATTTCTTACCATTATTTTTACTTCTACATTTTGTGCTCTAAATTCTTTGGAAAATTGATAAAATGTTGTTATTTCTATTGGCCTAACTTCTTATTAAAAAAAAAGAAAAATTCCATGGGCCTAACTGCGCTTTTGATTGTTTTCCATTCAGGTTATTGAAATGTCCTTTAGGTAGTCAAATGAAAACTGAGCATTTTAGTCTGTGGATCTTGGCCTTCATTTCAGTGTCTAATCACAGATGAATGTATGCTTCCTTACAGGACTTGGCTAGAGTATCATATCATTTTGTTAGAGGAAACAATCCAAAGAATTTTGCATCTATTCTAGTCAATTTCACAGAAAAGGTTAGCCTCCTTACTCTATATGTTTTCTTTTTGAAAAATATTAATACTAAGACGCTGAGGTACAAAAAGACGACATCATACAGTTTTTTCATGTTGAAACATATTGCAGCATAAAATTTATACTGTTTGGTTTCTCTTTTTAAGTAACTTCACCGTAAAATGTAATAGCTTTAGATACCAGAAATCGTTTCCACCAGAATAGCAGCACAAATATACTAAATAATTCTAGAATCATTGAAAACCTGCATAAAATTATCCCAAGTTTCGAATTATTCACCAAAAGAAACATGTGCTGCAGTGAATATACAAATTTTGAAACACGATCCAAACCTAGCACAGCTTTTTATTTTTTTAATAATTGGATTTCTCGACCAAGTTACCTTCTGTATCAGATTTACCATAGTTTCTCCTTATTTGTTTTATTTTTTCTGGATATTCTTTTCCTCAATTAATTTAGTTCTCACTCTGCAGTGTTATCCAGGTGAAGATGATTTAGCCATTGCACGAGCAACTTTAATGTAAGAACACTTGAGAGCTAGATACTTGTATGGTGATTACCATTATCATTAGTACCCTTTCTGAATTCCTAATCTGGATCATAGAACTTTCCTTTATCCTTTATCTTAGCTACAACTACAACATTCAACGACTGGTTTGTGCTTTCTTTTATTTCCAATCTGGAACTGTAGAATTTCTGGATATAGGAGTCAATTCGATTGTTTTATAATAAGCTGAGACGTTAGGTAGCAATATCCTCTTCCCAAATGATTAGGGGGAAAGAGAAAAAGGAAACAGACACTCAAAAAAGGGTAATAAAGCATGCTTCTTATACCTATTTTAACTTGCACGACAGTGATTTCTGGCCCTTGCTGGTCCCTTTTCCCTGTTTATTGTATATTTATTTATTTTTAATTGTACATTATGGCATGTTTGGATACCAAGAATGTTTGCAAATATTTGAGAATTGTGAGAATTGGTTTGAGATTAGGTTTTGGGAAAGGAGAGAAAAGGGTTGAATAAAAATATTTTCTAAAATAAGAATTGTAACGGAGTTTGTGAAAATGGATAGATAAACTTAAAAAGTTGTTTGAATATAATTTTTTAATACTATTTTTGTTTTGAAGTTTGTAAAAGTTGTATTGATTTTTGAGTTTGAGTAATGATTATGTAATGATTAGATGAAAAGTTTAAAACTTGAAATAGAATTTTTTTTTTTTTTTTGTGTTTGCGTGATGTTTGGGAATGACGTTATGAGAAATTTTGGAAATTTTGTGCTTTGCCAAACATTCTTCTTTCCAAGGTTCAAAACTTAGTAAGGATTTTCGTCTTTTCCATGATAGGTATGTAGCTTCGGGCAATCTGAGAGATGCTAACTATCTCATGGATGAGATAAAGAAAGAAGCGGCATCTAAGCAGCTTGACTTTAACCAATCAGATTTGATCCAGTTCATCATATATCTTTTGCAAACGTAAGTTGTATTTTTTTTTTGTTTTATGACCACAATTCTTTTTGTTTTCCTTTAATTGTATTCCAATCATCCCTACTCCAAACTTTACAAGTTTTTTTCATGCAAGCATTAAGTGAAACATTGTTGCCCAACATTAGCCTTTGACATTATCATTTGTGAAGGTAGGTTGTGTCATTGTTGGAAGTGTTTAATCTATGAAGATCATTGGTTAATCTGAAAATTCTTTTCAATGCAGATTGCAGAGAGATGCTTTGCCTCTTTTTAATATGTTGAGAGCAAGTTACAAGACAAGTTTAGAAAGGGAACCTGCCTTTAATGAGGTGTGCAATTTTTGTGATTGTTACCACTTTCTTCATTGCCTAAGAATGCTTCACCTACTGCCTATAGCAAAGCTGTACTGACTGCATTGAGCTACTTGTATTTTGATTTGATTTTATAATTACTTCTTTTGGCTTAAATTTGTGTTAAATCTAACATGAAGATTACTGTTTAGTTGCTAGATGAAATTGCAGAGAAATTCTATGGAGTGCGACGTAGAAATCCCCTACAAGGGGTGTTTGGGGATATCTTCAAGGTATTACTTCTTGCTTCATGGTGATTCTTTTTTGGTTAATTGGATTTTTCCCATCCTAGGATATAGGGACACTACAAGTTTGCAACGTCCTCCATAAATTACAATGTTACCATCCTCACTTAAGAAAGATTTGCAGTTGCCCCCACCCATTCCAATTGACAGGAAATGTAAGAGCTTTATGATCATATGCTAAGCAGGTGATGGTAGTTAATGTCAAAATGACTTGTTTACACCCCGACCAGAAGGTTATAAAAACTTGACGATTTTTCTTTAGGATTAGTCAGGACAAGAGCCAAAGTGTGGCAGAAGCAGGACTAACCGTGAACTTAATACAAATTGAAGGGAAAGAAAAAAAGTAACCGGCAGGGAAGTCCTTTATGAAATAGTAACTGTTCTCCTCCAGTGCAGCAGTTTGTAGTTATTCCACCTTTATGCCCATCTTCTTCACCTTCCTGACCCATTTGCTATCTCCACTTTAGTTTTTATTTTCTTGAGTAACCGAAAAGTGGGAAATGTTTCTTACATTCATATGCTTCAAGATGGCCTTTGAAAAAGGGAAGCTCAATTTAATAGCCGGGAGGCAAATCACAAACTGTTCTGAAACTAGGAGGTGAATTGCGAAATAGTTATTTCTTTCCTTTTACAGATGGTAGAAAAATTATAAAAGAAGGTTTTTTCAATAATGAAAAAAATAAGATTCTAAGCAGTAGCAAAAATCTTGCTTGAAATGTTGACATTTATTGACTTATAAAAAAAGTGTTGACATATACTTTGCAGATGATGGGAGGTGAATAGCAATGTGACACAAGTTCAGTCTCTCTCAACCTTTATGGATCCAGCAACCCTATATTTTCTGGCGCGTTCGAGAGGAGTTATTCATCTGTTTGGTGCTTCTTACCCATTTTCATATTGTGTTTCGTGTTTCTTCTGATAATTCTAAGGTTATTTTCATCAGTGACCGGAAAGACTTCCTCCACTCTTGAACCCAACTGTACCATTGCTCACTACACAAAAACCAATGTTCTGCTTTTCTTATGAAAATGATTATTTGATTGTATGACTTGTCTATTTTCCCATTGAGTAGCCTCACCAACCTGAGATACTACATTAGCTTGATGTTCCCATAAATGTTTCCCACCCGGCTTCTTTGCCTCCAACGATGCTTGTGGTACCCTACAGTTCTGCAAAATCTACGTCTGTACAGTGAATCTCTTTTTGTTTGTTTCGTTTCAAGGGACCACAGCATTTGATTTCCCTCTTCATGATGGCTTGAATATTAGGTCACCTTCACCATGCAGGGGTGGGTGCTTTGGCCAGAGGGTGACTCAGATTTCTGTGTTTTTCTTTGTCTTTTGGGCAAGATAACAAAATAGAAGAAATCAAGTTACAAAATCAGGGAGGTTTGAATGAGAGATGGTGGATGAAATATATGGGTTGGAATGGTTGGTATGGAAATGCATCTAATAATACTATTGGTTGCAGTACTCCATCTAGCTGGGTTGTGAGTAATGAAATTGAAACTTCTATACATCTTTGTAACATCTCTGAGAGTCCATTGGATATCTTTGGCTATGGGGAGATCCTCCAAACTATTGTGAGATGATCATTTTGGATGGTCCTGAGATAGTTATTCAAGCTTTCGGCTGTTTGCAAGCTTTGGCCTAAGGTTGAAAATTAAAACTATTTTGGCCATTTAGCATATGAGAATGCCCATATTTGTTTTTTCTCTAAGCGAAAATGAGAGGTGGGGGAGACCAGCATAGCAACCCTCTCTAGGCGTGACGGTAGAGTCTCTTTCCGTTACAGAATGTCCGGTTTAAACTATAATAACTGTTTCAAGAGCGAGCCCGTCACCACAAGTCACACATTGTTGATGTGATAAAGAAGATATATACTTTAAGAAGAAACGATTTATATCATTGATTAATAATAGATTGAGTGGCTGTGGGGAACCGACAGCGACATGTCGTTGTCATCTAGCCCTCCAATCACATGCACTCACTCTTCCAGTTCCAGCACATGCCACCTAGGTCCTCGTCCTTTTCTGTCCCCTCATTATTTTTCTTATTTATTATTTATTTATGTTTCTTATTATTCACGTGCCTGCATTTATTCATTTATATTTATTTCTTTTAAATCTTACCTGTATTATTTTCTGCTCGTGACGTTGTTAGATTCTCGTACTAAAGTTAATGTTTAGTCGTGTTCAACAAGTTTGTCATGTTTTTTATTTAGACAATCATTAGATTTCATGTTATATAGTAATAGCTTTAAAAAATGACTTTGATCCCTTCACATCTAGGGTTTGTGTTGTCCATGTGCTCATTCTAATTTTAATTCATATAAAACATCAAACTTATAAAATATACAACAAATACCATATCAACCCAATCTCAAATTTTTTTTTTTCTTTAATCATAACAAGCTAGAGCAAGGTATCGTTGTTTGGATACTGAATTGTGATAAAAGTTAAAAGTTGAATAAAATATTATTAGAATATTATTTTTTAATATTATTATTGTTTTAAAATTTAAAAAAGTTGAATTGTTTATTATATTCTGTAGAAATTTGAAAAAGTTGTAATGATGAGATGAAACACTTTCACTATCCAAATTAAGCTAAACTTTTAAGGTAAGGAACGAGGCTAATTGCCCATGTGTCTAAAAGCCATCAACACTAAAAAAAAAAAAAACAAAGTACTCATAATCTCAAACATTGTTGAAATTAATTTTGATATTATTTTTGGACCATTAATTACTCAATATTTTTGTAATATAATGACTTAAAGAGAAATGCTTTAGTCATAAATAAATAGCGAAATGTTACGGCCATAAAAAGATTTTACAAAAGTAAATCTAAAAATTGACATAGTTTCATATAATACCTTAGATCTACTCCACTACAAAAGTAGTTTTACAATCTAATATATCACATCAAGCCATAACCGAGTTTAGATTTATTTTTGTGATTTTTTTTAAACTAAAGCATTTTTCTAATAGATTTTATAAAAGAAAACTTATAAAATGACGTGATTTTTGAAGTTAATTTTATTGTAAAGTAGGTTAAACAAATCACATAAAATCACATCAATTTATAAATTTATTTCTTTATTTTTATAAAATTTTTTTGTAAGTGTAGCAATTATCTATTCTAATTAAGTTGTATTTTCTTGTTATGATTTAAGATATGTAAAAAGTAAAAATAAAAGTGTTATACTTCCCTCACCTCAAATTTATAAAATTATTTAATACTATTTACTGCTGTCAGCATTCCTCTTGGTTGTAATATAATATGATATAAATTATAAGGTATTATTATAACAATACCCTAGTCGCAGGGTTCCGAAGGAAAAATAATTCGCCACGCGGCGCCATATGATTGAGCAGTCATACTCTCTTGACGCGTTACCTGACAATGCCAGGGCTCAAAGCAGTAGGAGAAGAATCTCCCTTAATTTTTATTTCCTCGTGGAGCGTTCACCAGCGTCACAGCTTAAACCAAACATAATTTTAACGGATAAGCTCCCAGCCGGTCAGGTGGGAATCCAACTTTAACACAGGGCAATACGAATCTGCCACGTAGGACGCGTACCAAACTAAAATTTGCACCCAATACACGCGATTTCATTTTATTTTTCATCTCTTTCCCTTCTCTCTCTTTCTCCCTCCTCCACCCCCGACGCTTGCAACAGCCCTCCCTCTCTCTCTCTCTCTCTCTCTAAAATACGCCTGCCACATTCTCTTGCTTGAAGCTTTCATCTACCCAATGTCTCATTTCTACATCTAAAAGATCATTTCCTGCGCGTGGGAGGGGGTTGCAGAAAATGTAGGAATTCATTTAAATGTTTCATAGCACAAAATCATCACTTAGTCTATAGCAGAAAATCATCTAAATGTAAATGTTTTGGGAAAAGATGAACTCTTCTTTGAAATAAAACCTATTGGTGCTTCTCACTTAGTCCAATATATCTTAAGCTTCTCTGTCATTTTTCTAGACCAGTTTGAGGGGATGGGTGCTACCACTTTTTGGCGTCTTGCATTGTTTTCCTTCAGCCTTTTCCTCAACTCAGGTGATTTGTTTGCATTGTTATGGGGGCTTATTTGGTTCTCATGTTCTTTCTAATTGCAATAAGAAAGCTGTTTGGATTGGCTATTTTCCTTGTAAAGCTGTAAAACTGTAGACAATCTCAAATAAATGTTTCATAGCAGAAAATCATCACTGTATATTCATCCTTGAGAGAGAGGGGTTGCAGGCGTTGGGGTGGGAGAGAGATAAAAAGAAATCATGTACCTGTGGGTGTAAATTTTAGGTTAGTACATGGCCTACGTGGCAGATTTGTATTGATTGGTGTTGAAATTACATTCACACCCGAATGGCTGGGATCTTTTCCTTTATTTTAAGGCTTGGTTTGGATAGCGAAAGTGTTTGAGAATGTTTGTGAATAGTAGTAAAAAATTAATAATAGAATATTAAATAATAGTAAAAAGTAGGTGAAAAGTAATGAATAGTAGAAAAAGTAGATGAAAAGTAATAATAAAATAAATAATAGTAGTGAGAGTGTTTGAGAGTACCTAAGGTACTCTCGGTACCCAAACAAGGCCTAAAACAACTCCCATGTTTTCAGCCACGTGTCACTTTATTAAGTCCTCATCACCACCTCCTCCGAGGTTTGCTCGCGCACGTGGTCACTGCAACCCCCGTCCCCACATCGGACCGACCGGTCACCAGCACTTATGACCGACCCAACTAATCGGGTATAAAAAAGGTTCGGGATTTTAAAATTTCTGATCTTGATATTTCCAAATTTAGAAAATTAATACAACAATTAATGGATATTGGCAGATCACAAATATAACTTAGGCCCACTGGGATGTGGAGTCGATTGAATTATTTATAAATAACAGTGAGTTGAAATGGTGGAGTTTTATAGAATCTATTAAAGATGAGTTTAGATATATTTATAGAAAGTTGAAAAAAATTATAAATTCTGCAGTTAAAGAGGTATTAAATTGAAAAAGATTTGTGAATCTCACATGTAAAGATGTTTTAAGTTGAGATGAGTTTAACGATTTAAGTTAGATGTTTGAAAGTTAGACTCGTTTTAAAATTAGACTAAACTAAATTGATCTTAGTTCAATCAAAATTCCAAACAGAAGCCTTAAGTTTTTCTTAAATATATTTAACATTTTCATATAATTTTGTATGAATGGTGTTGTCTCATATTTACACGCTCGTTTATGAAGTCTATTTGATACTTATCTCTTTTCCTTTTAAGAAGATGGGAGGAATATTTTATTAATATTCATGTTTTATAACAAAATAATATATTTTACAAAGAAAAATGTTAATTGAAAGTTATTAAATTAAATTTTTTTTTTTAAAAATGATAGAATGAATCTTATGCGTAAAATTAAAAGCACAGAATTTTGAGGCTACTTCAATTTTAAAACCAAAACTCTTACAAAAGGATTATGATGCAAGAGCTAAAATTGAAAGACAACTGTTTCTAACTACTTATCATTAGAAAAAGGCATAATATTTAGGGATGTAACTGGTCTATTTTGGATAAATTTTGGGGCTAAATTGGTATACACTGATTTTACATTTTCAATAATCGATACTACATCGATTACTATTATAAATCGTTACTTTCGATTTTATCAGTTCCGATCTGATTCGGTCTGAATATGTTGAAAATTTATTAGGCCATAAAATATAATTAATATATATACTTCATATTTAAAATATATGATCAAACAAATGTTCATGTTTAAGATTTAAATTTTATTTATAAATTATAATATAACATTTTTTCATATATAATTATATATATTATATAAAATTATATATAATATAAAAAATATTTTATATAATATTAAAAAATAATTAAAAAATATATAGATATATATACGAACTAGTCTGGTCCGATACTGAATAATTTTAAACCAGAGCTAGACTAATTTTGACCGGTTTTTAAAATAAGTCTTGGACCGAACTGATCAAAAATCAGATCGAACCAATCAATTTGAGCCAGTTCAGGCTAGTTCTTCGGTTTATTTTTACAATTCTAATAATATTTAGTGTTTAAAAGTAAAAAATACAATTTTATCTCAAAATTAATTAAATTAAAAATTATAAAAAAATGAAAGTTTTCGTTTAAATTTGATCAATTATATATTTAGAAAATGAATATAAATAATAATTAATCTAAATTGTATTTATTTCCTCTTTTAAACTCTTAAAATTTGTGATAGGTATTTGGCTCCCAAGGTATCCCTCGCGCACGAGGTCCGTGACCGACAAAACTGCCTTCCCCCACACTGCACCGACCTCACGACCACACAATTCCGCCTACTCGCATCTTCTTTTTCTTTTTTCATCGGACGGTCCAAGTTTCGTGTTTCTTTTTTTTTTTTTTTTTTTTTTGGAGAGCAAGGATATTGTTATTACTGTTCAAAGAAGCTTGCATGTCACAGTCTCTACAGACTCTGCACTCTCTTTAAGTTCTCGCTTTCCTTCCTTTGTTGCTCTCTCTCTCTCTCTCTTTCTGGTAAGAAGCAAAAGCATTTTCTTAGGTACAAGGTTTAGGAGCTTCGCTTTTTGTTTCTTTCTTCGTTTTCTGCGGGATTTGATTTATTTAAGGTAAGTTATTCTGTTGGTGAAGCTGCTTTTGTTGGGTCTGAAAGACACAGATATATATATGGAGAGGGACTTTCTGGCCGGTTTGAGCTCCAAAAATGTTTCGGCTTCTCATTTGAAAGAGGAGGCCAATGATGATTCTAACAACTCGGGTATGGTACTTGTCCCGTTTCTCTTTTCAAATCTACTTCTGAAAAATTTCGTCCAGTCTGCTGCTTATTATAACAAGTTTCAGTTTGAAATTTTCCCTCTGTTTGGTTGATAGGAAAGCGTGGGAAAGCTTGTATGCGTATCATTTTCCCCAGTTTAAACTGCATTTGCCATTATCTACAAATAGTTTATTGCAGGTCGTGGTTTTGATTTGTTGAAATCATAAATAGTGAAAAAAAAAATGCTTGTCTTGATATTCAACTAGCATTAAGGTACAAGTAGTACATGGCAGCTGTTTTTTTTTTTTCGTTTATTTTTTTAATATATTTTTTTTATTCTTATTATTATTTTGAATATTAACCCTTGAATAATGAGCCATATGGAATAATATGATCGATTCTTTGAATAATAAAATAAAAAATAAAAAAATAACAATAGAATATTAATTAGTAACGAATAATAATAAAAAATAGATAAAAAATAATAAATAATATTATTGATTTCTTGACAACCAAACTAGGCAACTGTGAGTCAGCCAATTAGCTAGAAAACTAAAAGGTGGGCAGCTGGGGAGTTGGATGGTTGTAGAAACCTCCTTTTGCTTTTTAAATAATTGTTTTTTCAAAATTAAAAAAAGGTTTTATTTTTTTATTAATTTTACTATTCCAGCTTTAGTTTGTCGCGTTGTAGATACTCGAGATAGGTACTTCCTGTTTAATTTATTTAGAACCAAATAAACATGAGCATGAGGTGCTTATTGGTATGCTAATTTTTAATGTGTCACGTTGAATTGCCCATCAAAAGAACATATTTTATTCTCCTCAAAACTAGTGCCTCACTTCTAGCTATGAGAAATACTGCAATAAAATATATTCTTAAATGAAATTATTGCCTTTTTCTAAAAAAGAGAAGTGCTACATTTATAAAGAGATCTTACAAAAATAAGGAAAATATTCTAGCCATAAAATAATTGCATAAAAGCAATCCTACAAACTGACGTAGTTTGATGTGATTCGTTAGATTGTAAAGTTATTTTTATTATAAAATAGATCTAATAGATCAAATGAAACCACGTCAGTTTATAGGATTGTTTTTGTATAATTATTTTGTAGATGCAGCAGTCCTCCAAAAATAAATACACAACATAATTTCATATATATGACATCAAATCACGTCAGCTTATGGGATCTTTTTGTGGCTAAAGCTGAGTTAAATAATGGTTATGCTCACAAGGATTAAATTAAAGAAAAATTCTTTGTTTTATAGTTCTTAATTAGCTCTCTCAAAAGCGATGCTTGGCCTAGCCCGGCGCTACCTGTGTTTACAATATAATATAGTCCCTAAAGAAACGTTTGCCATAAACAATGATATATAGCATAATGTATCTTACTGTTCATGCTCCTTATTAAAAAGCGTTAAGCTCAATGCTCTTCTTACCAATTGTTCAGAAGTGTTTTGGCTGTTATAAAGAGTAAGTTCATGAGGATATAGATCCTACTCTTTGAGGCCATAACTTGTTTTCTAGCACTTTGTTTTCTAGCATCATATAAAGTAAGTTGACAATGTGCTGTATTCTTTTGTTTGTAGTGAACTTTCTTGTTAAAGATTTTTCATGCTAATGGGATTTCTAACCTTACTGAATATTTTTACCAGAAAAAAAAGTTCATGCCTTGAAAACATGACTCTGATACTTGTCCTTACTTTAAGAAGATCATGATTCTTGTTAGCATATAGTTTTGTAGATGCTGTTGATTTTCTCTTCTTTTTGAGAGGATCAAGTTTCCACCTTTTTAGTTTTTAGGTATTGAAGGAATTTGTTATTAATATGGTGAAACGTTGGAAGGGTGATGTTTAGTTCATTTATGAGTTTCAATCATTCACGTACTTACTAGGGCCTCATTTTGCGTTTTCTCTGACTTTTCCAGTTCAAGTTCATATGGGAGGTTCAGGGATGCAGTGGTCATTCTCTAACAACATTCCTGCCGGATCCCAATTCCTGTCTTTCGGGACTTCTCAGGAAGACAGGCCCAGAAAGACTCAGCAGGAATCACTGTTATCACCTGGATTCATGAGTATTTCTTCAACTGCTGATGTTTTCAACATTAACCAGCAACCATACTCTGGCATAATCCAGGTTCATATCTTTGCCTTGGCTTTGCATGTTAGGACCAGTGAATAGTATTTTCACTCTTTTTCTAATGCTGATAATGTTAGCTGGAATGAAGTTTGAACATTGTTCTGATGATGCAATATATGCTCTGAATGGATTGATATTTTTCCCAATCTGATCTTGTACTTTTTTAGAAGAATTTGACTATTGATAAGCGACTGGGGAACCACTCTGCAAGGACTGTCTATCCTCGACAAAACCATGAAGTCCATTCAGTTCATTGCCCCCAGGAACAGACAATTTTCCCAGTCTCCAATCGACGAAACCAAAGGAATGCGGTTGCTTTGGGCACTACTGTGCTCCAATCTCATCATATTCCCGTGGGCCAGAACGTGGTTGGCTCTACTATAAAACCACAACCTCTAAGAGTCGTAGCCCCTGTTTCTCTTCTGCCATCCACAGGTTCCATTGTTGGTACCACTGATGACCTCAGGTATGCAAATATCCAGTATTTTTGTGTTTGCAATTTTGAATGAGAAAACTACGAAAGATTTGTAAAATAATGGAAGTTTACCAAAGATATTGAATCAAAGCTAGGCTTGTTTGGAAATAGATCCCATCCCAAAATTCTCATCTTATCTCACTCCCCAAACTTTTCCAAAATTTTTAAACTAATTATTACAACTTTTTAAAACTAATCATTACAACTATTCCAAACTTCCAAATAAAAAATAAAAAACTATTTAATTTTTTCAAATTTTCAAATAAAAATAATATTATAAAATTATATTCTAACAATATTTTAACTTTATAAACCCGAGTTGAAGAGCTCAATTGAGATTGAACTTTTGTAGGAATGCTTCCAAATCCTCTGGGGCACCTGCTCAACTGACTATCTTTTACGCTGGTTCAGTGAGAGTTTATGATGATATTACTGCTGAGAAGGTATACATCTTTCAAGACATTCTATATATCTTTCAAGACATTCTCTGATCTAACCATTGAACGGAATGTGAATTTTCTTTTTCTTTTTTAATTTCTTGTCTCTCTACTCAGGCTCAGGCCATTATGTTACTGGCTGGAAAGGGGTCTACTCCATCATATCGTAAGACACTTTCAACAGCCCCAGAGCCTTCCCAACATGATGGCGTGATTAAAAACCAGTCCCATACAACACCACTGTTCCCAGGGCTGCCAAACCCTCTTTCTCTTACATCCCAAGCTTGGTCTCAGTCAGGAGTAGGGGCAAGTAGAACCAACGGATTAGAGACAGTCAAACCAATTGAAGCTTCATCATTTCCCACCAACCATTCAGAGACTTCCAAAGTAGTCAGTTGGGTAGAATGTGGTGGCAAAACCTTAATCCCAACAGGTATAACTTTGTGTGTCTTGTGCACAATGCAGTTTCATTGTTGAAATAATAAACCGTATAGCTTGATACCAGCATCACTCATTTTATAAACTATAAGGTTGGTACAAAATTTGTGTTTACAGTGGGTCTGCCTCAAGCACGCAAAGCATCATTAGCTCGATTTTTAGAGAAGCGCAGGGAAAGGTAATTGCTATTTCACTTTTCCTTTTCATGCCGATTTATATTCTCCCTGTCCATGTTGATTCAACTAGGAGAAACTTACCAGTTGTCATTTCCCCAAGTGCATTATATGAGTAGGTGTGCCTGGATGTTTAGGAACTACATACCATTTTCGATTTGGCCCAGGCCATAGGAGTGAGGACCTTAAATTAGCGCATGATTTTTGAGTTTTGAGTGGAATTTCAGACGTGGTCAGTTCAAATGTGTCCTTATGTTTTGCTGCACCTTACAGATCTTCTTTAGATATACACCCTGATCTCCTTGGCCAAAAATTCAGATCATAGACAAACAAAAATTTGGTGTTCAAAGTTGTCCACTGATTCTATTAATAGGGCCTATGATGTGTTAAGAACTGGAGCTTCTCAGCTGCAAATTTTGCTTGTGTTCATTCAGGGTGATGCACATGTTGCCATACAATATCAGCAAGAAATCTCCAGACTGCACCACTCCTAGACCAACTGCTGCATCTCCTCTTATAGCAATGAATTAGCCAGAAAGATGGGAGCAGTGATTAAAGGAGAGATCTTCATTGGCATTAAATTGTTTATTTCTTAATGTCAAGCTCTATTCTTTTCACCCCAAGTTTTGACATATATGACAGATAATATTCTAGTTTTTTTTAAAATTTTTTATTATTATTGAAACTATAATATAAAAAGTCATTCTATCCTGATAGCTTTATGATCATTCTTCTAATTTGTTATCAGATTCATTATGCTGTAGAATTTTAGTTTATTAAATGGGAATTACATTGTTTACTTCATCCTCATATTCTGCATCCACTGACTTTCATGTGGAATTCATTTTTGGCAAGTGATAGGTAGTTGGAAATGTGGGTTTGGTGATGTTAGCAGTGTTTTTGATAATATACCGTACCAGCCGGTATATACTGTACCGGCCACTGGTCCGGTATAGGTAATACTTCTGTTTTGTACCGCCCCAAACACCGAGTGTACCGGCCTGTACCGGCCGGTATTTGCTTTCTCAGCCGAAACAAATATTTTGCCCGATACACATTCTGCAGTCTGTTTGGATGGTATTTTCGCAATTTTAGTAAACATACAGGGGCTATTTCGGAAAAAGTATATTTGTTGTAACTTTTTTTTTTTATATGATGTTTGTTGTAACTCAAAACTTAAGAACTTATGAAAGTTGTAACTTAAAAATTGTATTGAGAAGTATAGAATTTATGGCTTATTTTGTTGTTATTTTAGAATACAGTTAATGCTTGTATATATATAATTTATCTAGGTATAAACTATTCCGAAATGGTACACGAAACGGTATCGGTATCGAAGTATTATTTTGAATCGCTACACGGAACGATACCGGTATCAAAATATTTCGTTCCAGTGCCTTGAATAGTATGGCCTCTTGCACGGTATTCAAAACTTTGGATGTTAGTGCATGCATTTATGATATTTTGCATATGAAATTGTCCAAAATTAAAGGATTGAATACTTGCCAATATTTTGAATACCGTTTCGGTGACCGTTTCGGTCAAGGCATTGAAACAAAATATTTCAGTACTGGTATATTTTTGGAATAGTGTATATATGACTAAATTATATATATAAATTATATTTCAAAATAATAGTCTATATATTAATAAATTATATATAAATTATAAATAGTCATGTCTGAATTGGGGGGTTAAAAAATGAGCTTGTAGTTTGAAGAAATGACAAAAAAAAAGAAAAAGAAACAAGTAAAGGCCGAAACGGCTAAAATTCTAATCGACTGGTACAAGTCGAAATGGGGCCAAAATCCTGATCGGTCGGTACGGGTCGAAACGGTTGAAATTCTGATCGGCACAAAACTATATCCTTCTTTGTATCGGCTACGCCACAAAAAGGGTATGGAACGGTAGAAAATTCAAAACTTTTATACTTGCACCCTATCCCCCTTATCAAAGAAAAAAAGTTTGAATGCATAATAA